>VWZT01001425.1:10187-22288 GCA_013397055.1 Pachycephala philippinensis | reverse complement strand
AAAGTGAAGCCCCCACCTAGAACAAAAGGTTCTCGCAGCTCGTCCCTGCGCGACGCCTCCCCGCTAACTTGCCCACTAAAATATAAATAAATCAAATTACTGTCATCGTTAACAATATCTTTCCTTCTCAATGACAATAAGCTGTTACGATTGGAAGAATATATAATATCACCACAGGGCCGTGGATTTGGGGATTTCTTACTGCCTTGGGAAAGACATGAGTCTGAAATGCCTGTGAGGACATTTTAACGAGATCTCGCAAATGTAAAGGGGGGATGGGGGGAAAGTGGGTGCAAGTGGCCTAAGAAGGAAAAATTGGTTTCCCATGATTTCAGGATTGGCATATGGGATAACCACATCCAAAGTTATAAGAGGGTATGGGCAGATCCTCTTCTCTAAAGGAATTAATTGACAAATCAGGGAAGAGGTATACTAAAATGCTGCCGCCTTCTTTTAGTAGCGGTGCAAAGGGATGACCTCATAAATCATTACCTATAGGTTATCGAATTCGAGTCAGACCTGCTACACCCTATATTAAATTAAATGTTGGGAGCCTATTGGAGGATGTATTATTTGGGGGACCTAATTCTGTTATCGATGAGTACAGACTTTAAAAATGATTTCTAATTAAGCATGACATTAGTGCACAGGCTACTTACAAAGCAAGCCAGGGCTATTGTTCAGTTAGGAAAGTGGCCTTATGCAACATGATAGGTCATGATCAAAGTTCATCTTTCTGGGTTTCTCCCTGAAAATGGAATTAGAACATGGCAATAAATTTATTAAAGCCCACAGAGCTCACGCTGGGGGACTGAGGCTGCTCGACTTGCAGGAGGAAAGAGGAGGAGGGAACTGTGGTATCTGGATGTGATTTTTGCCGAAATGCCATCCCAAATTACAGGATCAAATATTACAACAATATATTCGCTGACAGTTTAATGAGTACAGTTTCATGTTGCAAGGATAATGTTCAGATGAACTTACCTATTTTTGGGGGTCATTTTGAAATCTTTTGTAAATTATACTCGGGGAAAATAGTGACTTTATTACAGCCCTCATCTGGCTAAATTAGCCACAGAAAATTGCTGGTTGTGTTTAGCAGTTTTGCAATAAACGCATACGTTTTCCAAAGTGGAGGATTTAGTAAGCAATTTGAATCCGTTAAAAGCAGGTCGATTCTTTAAACTTGATATAAAATAACATGAAGGCAATCGTAAGAATAAACTAATTTGTTGACTGCAAGCTGTAGGAAGAACATGACCTAAAATGTTCTCTTGAATTCTCCCTCTCCTCAGTTGTGCTCTATGGCAGTGGGCTGATTCGGGAAGCCTCCTCTGCAGATCTATGAATTAATAGCATTGCTATACTTCGTGAAAACCAAATGCCATCTGGTTCAAATCCTTGAGCCAGCCTAGCCATTTTTTTTTTCTCTGTAAGACTGAATCAGCAGGCTTCACGAAAGAGAGTACAAAATAAGATGGTGCATCTTTTATGAGTATTTTATCTAGTTTAAAAAAAAAAAGAATCCTTTACAAAAATCTGAGTCGGGAGGGTAATTTTTGAATTTTTCCATTGCTGTAACAGTTAACCTTTAATAAAAACGACTGCTAAATATTTAAGAAAGTCAAGTAGACGGTGAAAATTATTTAATCATAAATATCTCTGTGGGATTTTAAACTTAACAGTCCTCCCTGTACAGAATATGTGTAGAAATAACACAAATAAAAGTATTATGCCACACTACATTTACTTTATGGGTTTAGGGTGCATGCATAAAGGGATCATATTTCCCCATATAGTTAAAACACAAGAACTGCAGCAGTAGTCATTTCTGAACATTTCTCAATTTAATTATACTTAAATCCAGAAGCACTTTAGGCAAGTTACAAATGAGAGCATTGAGTATAATAAAACCTGTAATAAAGCAACTTAGTACCATCCACCCGGAATCATTGAGATCAGGCACAATTAACAGGAGCATAAATCCAAGACAGAATGGAAAATGTTAGAATCAGTATTATTGTTGGACAAAGACTAGAGAAGGAAGTAATAGTTTTTTAAATGGTAATGCCTGGGTTTTGTAACGATTGCGAAATCTTCTATCTCAGCAGCACTGGTGTTAATTTGTAAACACAGCCAGACATTATATTGCCTGTCAGTTTTTGGAATTAGAAAACATGATTTCATTTGACTTTCTAATCACGTCGTGACTCCGCCGCGCGAACCCCAGCTGTAGCCGCGGCCGCGGAACCTGCGAGGGGACAATAGTGGGGGAGCCGGGGCCGCGCGGGGTGCGTGGGCCCCCCGGCCCCGCGCCGCTCCGCGCTCCTTTGTGCTTTCCCTCCCGCGGGCGCGGGAGCGGGCACAGCGGCGGGGAAGGGCTGGGCCGGGCTCAGGGCAGTGCTGCCAGCTGGATGCGGCCCTGGACTCGCCGTGCCTCTCGCTTTCCGGCTCGGAATGTGGAGAGAGGAGGCAGGGCCTGCATGTCCTGTAGTGGGGCTGGGTGCTGAAGGATGCTCAGCACCAGGCCACTGTCCTCGGGTCCTCAGGAAGGATCTGACCCTTCCTGGGATTGGTGGGGCCACAGGGCAACGTGGAGCAGAGCCTGGGAAGGCATCGAGTCTTCACTGGTGGCTTGAAGGAGCTTCTGCTCTCCTTGGATGTCCCTGCCCGGGATCTGCCTGAGCTGCCTGTCACCCATCTCTGCGCAGATGCAGTGCCATGGGGGGTTGGAGGCTGTGGTGATGGCTTCAGCATCACAGCAGCATCCCCCCTGCCTCAGCAGGGTTAAATCGGATTCCCTGGCTAGGCTGAGCCGTTTCTGGAAAACACTCCCCTCCTTCCTAAGGGACCCTGGTCCGGGCTCGACGCCGGGCCTGGAGCAGCGCCAGGCATTGGGAGCGCAGCGTGGCTGGAGCTGTGTGGATGACACGATGCTTATGGCCCCGGCTCTCTCCGTGTACAGCCGGCCCCTGCCACAGGGATCAGGTCTTGCTCATCCCTCACCTTCCTGGCGTGTCCCTGGGGATGCTGCAGCACGTGGTTCGTGCAGTGCAGGCTGCTCCCGAGAGGTTTGAGCTGCTGTGCTGGCGCGGTGATTTCACTCACGGGTGGCGAGCACTTCCGGCAGCTGCCGAAATGCCGGTGCTGCCGAGCGTGTCCCAGCTGGGCCCTGCGCCTTGAGGGGTGCAGCCACCTGGGCATGGGGGGCACCCGGGGTGCTCAGCAGGCCAGGGGGGCTCAGCGCTGTACGGAGGGCTGGGCACCCACTGACTGGCCTCTCCCTCCCGGTCCCACAGGCTGGAGGAGGTGCCCTTGGAGGTGCTCCGGCAGCGGGAGTCCAAGTGGCTGGATATGCTCAACAACTGGGACAAGTGGATGGCCAAGAAACACAAGAAGGTAAGTGACAGCCGTGTTCCCCCTGGGAGATGGCAGGGAGGGACAGCCAGGCACAGTGGTGTCCCTTTGGTGCAGCCTGGTGTCACTGGTTCCCTGCAGACAGGCGTCTGTATGTGTTTGGATGATGGTGCTGGCTTGAATGGGCTGTTCATTCCCCTTGGAAACTGGAGCTTGAGGGGGCTGAGTGGTCCCGAGCCAGCCCACTTCTGCCTCCAACTGTTCCCTGCCGGGCTGGAGCTTCCTAGGGCTTCTTTGGCTGCCTGCAGGCAGCCATGGGAATTGTTTGCTCATGGAAACTTCTGTTCTGAGCATCTTGCAGACCAAAAAAAGCTCTGGGTAGGAAATGTTTGAGCCTGATGCGCGTGACACTGGTCTGCGAACTGGGGTCCCCGGGAGACTCCTGGTGTGGTGGCTCCGTGGCTTGGTTTGCTGGTGCTTCCTGATCCCCTGAGCCTGCGGGTGAGGCAGGAATTGGGCTGCAGCAAGTCCCGGGTTGCTGCTGTGTGTCTGCTGGGAGCAGTGAGGCTGCTGGCATGGGACAGCAGTGCCAGAGAGTGGCCGAAGGGCCTTCTCCTCCTCCTCCTCCCCGTGCTGGCAGTCTCCTGGCACCCCTCAGTGTGCCCAGATTGCTGTCCCCACTCAGTGCCTGGTGAATGACACCGGAATCCCTCATCTGTTTCTTGGCTGCTCTTAAAGGATTTGGGAGCGCTTTCTGGGCCACGGCAGGCGGGCGCTTTGTTCTGCAGGCAATTTCCGCCGCTCTCCGGCCGTGTGCCACAGGGTGCCCTCCGGGATGGGGTGAGTGCTCCAGCAGCCCTGCACCTGGCACAGCAGCTCCCTTGTGCTTGGGCCGAGCCTCTGGGAGTCTCCATGGGGCTGGTGTGCTGTATAGTCTGCCCTGCAGCAAAAATCCGTGCCTGGAGCTTTGGAGAGGCTGCTCCGGAATGCTGCTCTGTGCCTGGATCCCTGGGGCTGCTCAGGGAAGGCTGCCAGGCCTGGCCTTGGATGCTGTCAACTATCCTTGGTCTGGCAGGAGCCTGCTTGGTGCAGGTCCCTGCTGCTCTGGGGGAGCTCCCTGAGCCTCCGAAAAACCCCAGTACTTTTCTGGCTGCCTCACCAGGGTTGGCAGACAGCCCAGGGATCCCTTGGGCCAGCTCCTGCTGGGCTTGCTCATACCTGCACTGCTCCAGCATCCCAAAACGCTCCCTGCCTGGCCCCAATCCCAGCGGAGCCTGACCCCACATCCTTCATGGCACCGAGCCGTGCCAGCACCGCGTGCTGAAAGGAGGGCAGACGTGTGGGTGGGCAGCTCCCACTACTCTCCTGGCGTGGGCAGCGCTCCGACTTCACCTTGCTTTCAGCATCTCTTAGCCAGACACACTCCCAGTCCCTGGAAGAACACGGTGGGATCGCGGGGGTGATGGCAGAACCCCGTGTAGGACCAAGGGGATGAGCTGTTCAGCCCCGGTGGCGCTGGCCTGGCCAGCTGGAGGAGCTGCCGAACCGAAACCCAGCGAGGCGGTTTCCTTCCTGGCAGCTCAGCCAGCAGGAGGGGGAGCTGGCTGGAAATGGGAGCTGTCAGCAGCCATGGAGCTGCCCTCAGCAGCCCTGGGCATCGCCCGCCGTGTTTCCTGCCAGCACAAAGGGACCTGCCTATGTAAACAACCAGTGAGGGAGCAGCAAACCCCCTGGGGAGGTGGTGGTACCATGCTTGGAAGCAACCACCTGCTCCCCAGTTGCTCAGGCAAACAGGCAAACACAGCCCTGGGCAGGCAGGAGAGGCCTGAGGAGGATTTGGGAGCTGTTGGCCACTGCTCTCAGAGCCCTGGCACAGTTGGCATGTGCCACCCGAGCAGAGACATGAGGAGTGGAGGCTGTGCTGGGGTTTTGCAGGGTGTTGTGGGGGTGACTGTGCTGAAAGCACCAGGCTTGTGGGGCCCACCTTGCTGCATGCCCTAGCTGAGGACTGTGGGGAGAAGGACACATAAGGATGTGGAGCTGCTGGAGCCAGTCCAGAGGAGGCCACAGAGATGCTCTGAGGGCTGTAGCCCTTCTGCTCTGGAGGCAGGCTGGGAGAGCTGGGGTGCTCACCTGGGGAAGAAAAGGCTCCAGGGAGACCTCAGAGCCCCTTCCAGGGCCTAAAGGGGCTCCAGGAGAGCTGGAGAGGGACTTGGGAGAAGGGATGGAGGAACAGGACGCAGGGAATGGCTTCCCAGTGCCAGAGGGCAGGGCTAGATGGGATATTGGGAAGGAATTGTTCCCTGGGAGGGTGGGGAGGCCCTGGCACAGGGTGCCCAGAGAAGCTGTGGCTGCCCCTGGATCCCTGGCAGTGTCCAAGGCCAGGTTGGACAGGGCTTGGAGCAGCCTGGGACAGTGGAAGGTGTCCCTGCCCATGGCAGGAGCTTTGGAATGAGATGGTCTTTAATGGCCCTGCCAACCCAAATCATTCCATCATTCTGTGACTTGGAACTGCTGCTGTGATGAGGAGTTGGAGTGGGATGTCAGGGACTCCGTTTTGGTCCCTGCTGGTGCAGGTGGCACCAGGGCTAAGCTGGCTCAGCTCCCCACGCAGGGTGGGTACCAACTGCCTCGCCTGGACTTTGGTCCTGGCTGGTGCCCAGTGCCAAGGAAACCAGGGGCACAGGAAACTGTGGGCATTGAGCTGGCCCCAGGGGCCTCAGCATCTGGTTGTGCGTGGAGTTGGGACCAGACCTGCCCTTCTGCCCAGGATGAGCAGGTGGAAAGGCTGAGACACTTGTCAGGGTGCACATCCCTGCTTTCCATGGCCCCATGGAGGAGTGGGGGGCTGGACTGGGGGCTGGGGAGCCTCCCCTGTGGACAGAGCTGCCTGCTCCCCACCTCGGCTCCGATGTTTGCTTTTCCTGCTCCCAGCAGGATCTGGCTTTGAGGCAGTGCCAGCCTTGTTTGGAGCTGTTTGCAAGCCACAAAGCCTTGGCTGGGCCCCTGGCAGCTCCCCCGTGCTGCTGGTGCAGCCTTGACTGCCATTCCAGCTGGCATCCTAGGGGCTCAGGGACACTTCCCCTTGTTTGGGAAGCAGCAGGGGACCAGCCTGTGGCCGTGGTGCTGGCCTGGCTCCCACCTTGCCCCAGGAGCCTCTTTGTTTCCCAGTGCTCTGTGATTTTCCCCTGATGGCTGTGTCTCTCCCGCAGATCCGGCTGCGGTGCCAGAAGGGGATCCCGCCCTCGCTGCGGGGCCGTGCCTGGCAGTACCTCTCCGGGAGCAAGGTCAAGCTGGAGCAGAACATGGGCAAATTTGATGTGAGTCCTGCCAGGGACCCTGCTGCACCACCAGGGAGGGGGACAGTGCTGGAATGGCTCCTGCTCCTGCTGGGGCTTGGGTGTATGTTGGGATCTCAGACATCTTGGAGGGGTGTCAAGGGTGTTGCTCACCCCAGTCTTCTCCTCCCCAGGAACTGGACCTTCTCACAGGAGATCCGAAGTGGCTGGATGTGATCGAGCGGGATCTCCATCGGCAGTTCCCCTTCCATGAGATGTTCGTCTCACGTGGAGGCCATGGGTACGTGGAGCTACTGTGTGTCCAGTCCTCAGCAGCCATGGGGTGGGCGCTGTCTATCCCAGCTCACGGAGCCCCACTCGTGTCACCAATGTCCTCCCCATTCCACCAAAAGTCCATATACTCCCACAGTCACAGAGCATCCACTGACTGAAAACGGGATGGCTCAGACCAGCTCTGACACCCGGTGGGGTGGGAATTGCCATGGCAGGAGGGCAGAGGAAGGAGGTGGCAGCCTGTGGCCTCCATTTCACCAGGAAAATGCTGCTCCAAATGTGTTGGGGGGCATCTGTGCCCCTGTGCCTGCAGCTGGGTCCCTGCCTGTCTGTGGCTCACCCTGAGCCATGGTTGTCTCCACGCCCCGACTCGCAGATCCAGGCAGGATGTGCACTCTGTGGGCAGAGCTCCCCAGAGCTGTTGTGTCCTGTAGCCCTGGGTTTGTGTGGAAAAGAGATCCCAGTCTGGGACTGACCCAGGCTGGTGCCTGGGATGCACGGGGAGGGCTGCTGGGCCACGTGCATGCCGTGTGCCCAGCTCTGCGTGCCCGGGGTGTCTCCGCAGGCAGCAGGACCTGTTCCGGGTGCTGAAGGCGTACACGCTGTACCGCCCGGAGGAGGGGTACTGCCAGGCCCAGGCGCCCATCGCCGCCGTCCTGCTCATGCACATGCCGGCCGAGGTACGGGCACGCGGCTCAGGGCAGGGGGCACAGCTGGGACCTCCTGGAGGGTGTGGGGCCCTTTGGGGGGGATGCTGATGAGTGGGGTGCCTGGCTCAGGGCAACGCAAAGTGCCCCGGGGTGCTCTGCTGCTTCCCACCCTCTCCTGTGGTCCCTGGGAGCAGGGAGGGGACCGCAGGGATGTCCCCTAGGTGCTCATCCGCTGTCCCTTGGCTTGCAGCAAGCGTTCTGGTGCCTGGTGCAGATCTGTGAGAAGTACCTCCCTGGCTACTACAGCGAGAAACTGGTGAGTAAAGGGCTCATGGTTCTTTCAGCAGTAGCAGGGACCTGCAAGGTGCCGCACCTGGGTCAGGGCAACCCCCAGGATCAATCCGGGTGGGGGATGAAGGGATCAAGAGCAGCCCTGGGGAGAAGGACTCCGGGGTTCTGGTGGGTGAAGGCTGGCCATGGCCCAGCCATGTGTCCTGGGCTGATCCCCCAGCGTGGGCAGCAGGGGAGGGGGGGTTCTGCCCCTCTGCCCTGCTCAGGTGAGACCCCACCTGCAGAGCTGCCCCAGCCCTGGGGCCCAGCACAGGAAGGACCTGGAGCTGCTGGAGCCAGGCCAGAGGGTGCCACGGAGATGCTCCGGGGGCTGGAGCCCCTCTGCTCTGGAGCCAGGCTGGGAGAGCTGGGGGTGTTCACCTGGAGAAGAGAAGGCTTCAGGGAGAGCTCAGAGCCCCTTGCAGGGCCTAAAGGGGCTCCAGGAGAGCTGGAGGGGGACTGGGGACAAGGGATGGAGGGACAGGACACAGGGAATGGCTTCCCAGTGCCAGAGGGCAGGGATGGATGGGATATTGGTAAGGAATTGTTCCCTGGGAGGGTGGGGAGGCCCTGGCACAGGGTGCCCAGAGAAGCTGTGGCTGTGCCATCCCTGGAAGTGTCAAAAGCCAGGTTGGATGGGGCTTGGAGCAACCTGGGATAGTGGAAGGTGCCACATGGCAATGGGGTGGAACGAGATGAGCTTTAAGGTCCCTTCGAACCCAAACCATTCCATCATTCTATGTCTCCAGGCCAAAAACTCTCACAGCTCCTCACCCCAGAGAAATAAGGGGCCTGGGGAGGTGCTGAGTATTCCCACAGTCTCCCTGTTGTGCCGTGGCTCCCAGAAGCATTCCACAGTCAGGGATGGGGGCTCAGTGTAGCATCCGTGGGACACAGCTCTGCTCTCGTATCAGGTGTAGAGGGTTGGCTGCCCCCGCTGGGGCCAGGCACTGGGGGCTGGTCCCGGGGCCAGGGTATTCACTGGGATGCTGGTCCCTGTCCCTGCAGGAAGCCATCCAGCTGGACGGGCAGATCCTCTTCTCCCTGCTGCACAAGGTCTCACCTGTGGCCTACAAGCACCTGAGCAAGCAGAAGATCGACCCCATCCTGTACATGACGGAGTGGTTCATGTGCGCCTTCTCCCGCACGCTGCCCTGGAGCTCCGTCCTGCGCGTCTGGGACATGTTCTTCTGTGAAGGTAGGCGCTCACCGCCATCCTCCTCCTCCTCCTCCCAGGGTGACTGCACTCCCCACGCCATGGGACCTGTAGCAGGACAGGTCTGGGGCAACCACATGCCTGGGGTGGAGATGGGCTGTTTTCCTGGGGGTTAGAAGGCATGTGCATCCTGAATTCACCCTCTTGCATGTCCTGACTGTTAGTGGGACTGCGATCTGCTGCCCTGCAGCATTTGAGGGACATGGTGGCAGCGTCACCCTGTCCTGCCTGGTGCTCACTGCCTCACGTCTCCTCTCACAGGAGTGAAGATCATCTTCCGAGTGGGCCTGGTGCTGCTCAAACACACCCTGGGCTCCTCGGACAAGCTCAAATCCTGCCAGGGCCAGTACGAGACCATGGAGAGGCTGAGGGCCCTCAGCCCCAAAATCATGCAGGAGGCCTTCCTGGTGCAGGAGGTGAGGTGCTGGGGATGGTCTGGAGGCCCAGTGCCGCCCAGTTGGCCAGTGCTGCCGGACTGGGCTGTCCCTGGGTGGGCAGAACATGGGGAGCAGCCCCCAAAAAGCTTGGTTAGGGGTTGCCTCCGCCTTGAGGGGGATCCCACACCCAGCCCTGGTGGCACGGTCATTGTCAGAGGTGCTGATGGCACAAGTGTCCCCACAGGTCATCGAGCTGCCGGTGACGGAGCGTCAGATCGAGCGGGAGCACCTGATCCAGCTGAAGAAGTGGAGGGAGACGCACGGGGAGCTGCAGTGCAAGTCCCCCCCGCGCCTGCACGGCGCCAAGGCCATCAGCGAGGCGGAGCCCGCGCCGCGCAAGGCGCTGGAGCCTGTCCCCTCCATCATCGTCTCCCCCGGGCCCGCCCCCGTGCCCAAGGCCCGCAAGAGCAAGGAGAAGAGCCGGGAGAAGGGCCCGGCCAGTCCCGCCAACGGCCCCGGGGCCGAGGGCAACGGGGCGCCCGGCACGACCCGGGAGCTGCTGCACCCCCAGGTCTCCCCCCACCACCAGTCCAAGGAGAGCCTGAGCTCCCGGGAGAGCGAGGACACGTACTTGTAGGGCCCGGCCCACACCCCGGGCGGCCGGGCTCAGCGGGGCTGCGCACGGACCCGGGCGCGAGGACACCAAGGGGGACCCCTGGCACCCGGCGCTGGGGGCTCTGAGCTGGAGGGATGGGACAGGGGGGCTGTGCGGCTCCGTGAGAACAGCGTGGCCCCCTCGGGGCGTCCGTAGAGCTTGGCCAGGTGTGGTGACCAAAGGGGACACCGTGGGTCTGTGCTGGGTGCCCACCCCGCAGGGTGCTGGCACCACGAGCGGTGGGAGCCCGGGCAGGGGGTGGCTGAGCCACCCGAGCTCCCTCCCCACACTGGGGGGCTGGGCTGCCCCTCGGGCCCTTCTCCCCGTCCCAGAGCCCCTCGACCCATCACCCCCCGGGTCCCTCCTGTAGCCCCCACCCTGCGCCAGCCGGGCAGCCCCAGCCCCGGTTCCCGAGCACTTAGGCCTGGCGCAGGGCACTGGGGGTACATGAGGAGCCGGGGGACCCCTCGCCCCCCTCTTTATCTAGTGAGGATATATCAAGTTGTAGCCCTATATGTAGTACCCAACTTACCTACTCACTGAGCCTATTTATTATTCCTCCGAGGCAGGACAGGGACCGAGGCAGGATGCGCTAGAGGCAGCGGGATTTGATGCCGAATTTTGGGGCTAAAGCCCCCCCATCCCACCCCCTCCCATCCCCAAGCTCCCCACAGCTCAGGGGGAGTGTTTACCCTGCCAGGGCTCACCCCACCACTGCCGCCCCCCCCCAGCCCCCAGCGCAGGTGAGACGGGGTGGGTGAGCAGCAGCCAGGTGCTCCCTGGTTGTGGGGTCCCCTCTGCCCCCCCTGCCCTCCCCGAGGGCGGGTGGTGGGTTTGTAAAATAAAGCGGGAAAAGCAGTTTTGTACAAAGGGGTCAATAAAGCAAGTGTGTAAAGGCGCAGCCCTGGCTCCCACCTCTCTTGGCCTGGGTTGGGGGTGAAGGGTGGCATGAGGCAAGAGTGTCACTTCCCACTTCCTGCACCAGGAAGAGGGGCACCCTGACCTGGACCCTACCTCCCCATGGTTCTCCAACCCTGGGGAACACCCATTTGCACTGGACGCTCTGACCCTGGCATGCATCCTACCCTGGGGCTCACCTCCCCTGGCCGCCCTTGTCCTGGGGGGCAGGTGCTGGGCAGCGTCCTGGGAAGGGCCGTGCTGCTGTCACTGCTCTGTCACTGCTCTGTCACCGCAGAGGGTGGCCCAGCCCCGCTGTCCCACCCAGCCTTGGGGCTGCCCGTTTGAAGTGGATTGGGAGGAGGCTGAGACCTGCCCCAGCTTGTGATAGTGGTGGCTGCCAGGCCCTGGCGGGTGCCATGGGGTGCACTCCCATCCCAGCACCCAGGCCTTTCCCCCTCTCCCACTGTCAGCTGCTGTGGCTGAATGGAGCCAGGAGACCCCTAATTAATCCCATGACACCCCAGAGCTCAGCTTCCCACCCCAAAATGGTGCCCAGGCCATCTCTGTCCTGCTAATAGCAGGCAGGAATTCTGCCCAAACCTCCATTCCTCCCTCCAGAAACCCCTTTTTCCCGGGGATGGCCCTGCTTTGGTGAATCCCCTCTCCAGGCCTGGTGTTGGGGCTGAGCAACCGGGTGCGACCCGGTTGGGTGCTGGGGTAGGGTGGGGTTGGCAGTGGGCTCCCAGAGGGTCTCCCTTGGTTGGGCACCCCGGGCTGTTGAATTGAGGCTGGTTTGGGCACCCCCAGGGCTGCGGCTCGGGGGTACCCTGGGACTGTGAGTTGGAGCTGCTCCGGGCACGACGAGCCGCTGAATTTGGGCTGGTTTGAGCACCGTGGAGTTCTGTATTGGGGCTGGGCCCGACGCTCCGGTGCGGCTATCCCGGGTCTCCAGTGCGGGCATCCCAGGGCTCTGAACTGAGGCTGCTCCTGGAGCACCGGGGCCGGGTTGTTGCGTCTTTCGCGGTTCGGGGCGGTGCCGGGGTT
>VWZT01001425.1:0-10172 GCA_013397055.1 Pachycephala philippinensis | reverse complement strand
AGGGCGGTCACAGGGCGGTGCCGAGGCGATGCGGGGCGGTTCCGGAGCGGTTCCGGGGCGGTGTGAGGCGGTCCCGGAGCCATGAGGGGCGGTCCCAGGGCGGTTCCGGGGCGATCCGAGGCGGTGCCGGCGCAGTGCGGGGCGGTCCTGGGCCGGTCCCGGGGCCCATGGACTTGCACATTCTGGAGCACCGGGTGCGGGTGCTGAGCCTGGCCCGCCGCGGGCTCTGGCTCTACACCCACCCGCTGCTCAAGCTGCTCTTCCTGCCCCAGCGCTGCCGGTACCGGCCTTTCTCCTTCCACCACCCTCCTCCTCCTCCTCCTCTTCCTCCTCCGACTCCCGGCCCCGGGAGACGGCGGCAGTTTTGGGATCAGCAGCACCGATTTCTTCTCCTTCAGATGCAAGTTCTTCAGCCTGACGGAGACCCCCGAGGACTACACGGTCATGCTGGACGAGGAGGGCTTCAAAGGTACCGAGGGTGGCCTCCTGGCAGGGCGGGCTGGCACCGCAGGCACGAGCTGTGTGCGTCCGCAGCCCGGCTCCACGCCTGGGCCGCAGGGAGCGAGTCCCGGCTTGTGCCTGGCTCCCTCGGAACATGCCCGTCCCGTCCCCCCGGCGCCTGCGCCGGGGATGTACCGGCTTGCCCGGCCGAGGCTCTCCCGGCGTGGCTGCCCTCGCTCCGACAGCTCCTCCCGGGCAGAGCTGCCCCCCGGCTCGTGGCACCAGGCTGCGGAGAGTCCGCTGCCAGCTCGAAGCGCTGGTGTTCCCGGCAGGGCGCAGGGACCGCCCGGGATGCCCGCGGGCAGCGCTCCAGGCTCTGACAGCAGCCCTCCTGTCATCATTCCCGTGTTCTATTTCATCCCGTCCCTCCGCCCGGTGAGGGCCAACTGGTGCTTTGGCAGAAGAGGGCAAAGCACAGGCCCAGCCAGGCTGGCAGGGGTGTGCCCTGTCCGGCAGCAGGGTCCCGGTTTCGGGGTGTCCTGGGGAGGTTTGATCCCTTCCAAGCCAGTCCCTCTCCCAGGGATGTGCCATTTGGTGACGTCCCCACCGCTGGTGGCCCCGAGCGTGCCGTGCATCACCCTCACGGCCGGTCCTGCCGGGGGTACCGGCCCGACGGGCTGAGCCAGAGGGTCCGGATCCCGGCCCGGCTTCCCACGCCCAAACCTTCCTGCCGAGGCCGCAGGAGCCGGGCGCAGCGTATCCTTGGCCGTGACCCAAGGAACAAGGGTCAGCGCTCCGGCCACGGGCACTCTCGGCCAGGTCCCAGTCTCACCTCCTTTTGCTGTGGAACGGGACCGCGTCCCGGGCTCTCCCCGCTCCCGGAGCCAGAGCTGTTCCCCACTATTGTTTTATTTCGGGGCCTGCGGACAAATACTCGTCAATCCCGAGGGGAGGGCGGGAAGTGCTGAACAATGGTCCTGCGAGCCTGTGGCCCCGCAGTGCCCTGTGAGCCCCCCTTGGCTGGGGGACTGCCAGTGTCCCCCCGCTGCCGCGCTGGGAGGGGACCCCCAGCAGAGGAGGGCTGCACCCCCTCTTCCCTTGGGGATCGGGATTAAGCCCTGGGGTGGGTGACACAGGGACAGCGTGGTCCCCTTACATTCAGCCTCGCCCAGGATGGTGTTGAAAAGCAATTAAGCACTGAGCTCTGGGACAGGTCCCCATGTCCCCGAGTCCCTGTCCCGCCCCCCTGTTCCCAGCACTGGGCCCTGGGCCGGAGCCGAGGCTGTTCTGGCGCTTCCTGCACAGGAACAGGCGCTGGGAACACCCGCCGAGGCCCTGGATCCGGCCCCGCTCCTGCCCTGCCCCGGGCCGAGTTTGGGAGCGGGGTGCGGAGCCCGTCCCGTGATGGGGCCCCCCCAGTGGGTGCTGGACCCTCCCCCCGTGCGACCCCCCTCCACCACTGGTGTGATGAGTTTGAGGTCTGAGCTGGGCTGGGGAACTGCGTGCCCACCGAAGGGCTGGGGGCTTGTGTGGGTCAGGTCTCCCATGGGAGCTGCCTCCCACCTTTCCTGGATGGCAGGAGTGGATTGGAGACCCATTGGGTGCCCCCCCATCTCTTCCTGGGAAGGGGAGCCCAGAGAGGAGGGGGCAGCCCGGCTGAGTCCTGGGGTGCCCCAGCAGTGCCAGCCCCTCTCCTGGGCAAGAGGGTGGGAGCAAGGGGAGTGGGAGACAGGAACAGCTCACATATGCTCATCATGCCAACACCAGCAGATTTCTGGGAAGCAGCTGTGGCCCTCTGCCAGCCTGGGCTCTCCCCACCAGGTTGGCACCAGGTGCAGGGACCCTCAGGACAGCAGACCGACCCTCCCCTTGTCCCCTCTGGTGCCCCGTGTGCATCCCTGAGCATCCCTGTTGGTGGGCGCTGGGCTGGGGGCTCCTGGGGGGCAGGGGATGAGCTGGGCGGCCCCAGGGCTCCAGTGGTGCTGTTTTTGGGGTGCAATGCCAGCACCTCCATGCACCCAGCCTGCGGTGCTGGCACAGGGAGGAGAGACACATCCTGGGGTCTGTGGGGGCTGTAGCCTTGGCCCCCCTCATCCCTATGGCCAAATCCCAGTGTGGGGCAGCTGAGCCCTGTCTGGCTCATTCCAGATGTGGATGGGGTTCATCTGCACCCCCAAACCGGTGTCCCCACGCCTGGGGCTGATCCTGTCCTGGGTCTGTCCATCACCCAGGGGACAGTGTGACATGCAGGGCCTGAGGTGGCACTGGCTCTGTGTCCGGCTGTGCCCAGCCCTGTGGAGCCACCTGCCTCAGTGTCCCTTGTCCCTCGCAGAGCTGCCGCCCTCCGAGTTCATGCAGGTGGCAGATTCCACGTGGCTGGTGCTCAGCGTCGTGTCCAACGGGCGGGAGCCCCCCGGCTGCCAGGCCACCGGCGTCACCAAGATCGCGCGCTCAGTCATCGCGCCGCTGGCCGAGCACCACGTCTCGGTGCTGATGCTCTCCACGTACCAGACCGACTTCATCCTGGTGAGTGACGGGCACGGTGGCATGTGGCTGGCTGTCCCGAGGGTCCCGCTGTGCCCTGCGGGAGGGGTGGCAGCCCAGGCCCTGATGCTGTGCCCCGGGGCAGGTGCGGGAGCGGGACCTGCCCGTGGTGATCCACACGCTGGCCGGGGAGTTCGACATCTACAAGGAGGAGAGTGGCGAGTGTGTCCCTGTCACCTGCGATGACGTGAGCAACGGCTTCCTCAAGCCCAAGCCAGGTGAGTGACACTGGGCTCTGTGTCCCCTGGGGCCACCCAGTCCCACCCAGATGCTTCAGCCACAACTGGTGGTACCCATATCCTCGAGGGACCTCCCTGTCCCAGGGCCACCCAGTCCCCAGTGAGATGCTCTGGCTCCCACCAGTGGAACCCACATCTTTGGGGGACCCCCAAGGCCACCCTGTCCCCAGGCCACACTGTCCCAGGGTCACCCCGTCCCTGCCCAGATGCTGCTCCCGTGGGTGGTTCCCATATCCCGGGGGACTCCCGTGGTCACCCTGTCCCCAGGACCACCCAGTCCCTGCCAGGGTGCTCCTCCTCCCACCAGTGGTACCTACATATTTGGGGGATCCCACCAAGATGCTCCAGTTCCCACTGCAGATGCCCATCTGGGGCCACCCAGGCCCCACCGAGATGCTGCAGCTCCCACCGATGGTACCTGGGGCCATTGGGATTCCCGGGCCACCGCTCTGCTCCCTGAGAGACTCCGGGCTGAGGGCGCGGTGGCCACGGGGTGGCACTGCGGGACTGTCCCTGAGCTGTCCCCAGGCTTGACGCGCGGCTGTTCCCCTGCCAGCTGCCAGCCCCACGCTGCACCCCGTGCAGAGCCCCCAGACCCGCTTCTGTGTCCTGACGGTGGCCCCCGACACGCTGCCCGCCATCGCCACCATGCTCATCGACGTCCTCTTCTACTCCCACGGGTGAGTCCCGGGGATGGGGACGTGGGGGTGGCCTCTTGCCTGCTGCCACCTGGACTGCGGTGACATATCCCAGCCATCAGTCTCAGTGGGTTTTCAGGCTCTGGGTGTGTTTCCCAAACTGATTTTGCCCTCCTGGGAGCTGCACTATGAGGGGTGGGAGCCCCGCGGTGACACAAGGGACAAAGCCACCGTTGTACCAAATCCCAGGGGGAGAGTGTAAAGCAAGAGGGGGTGGGTTTGGAACAGGCAGTGGGAATGGTGCTAGGGGCAGGGAGTGCTCCTGGCCAGGTCCTCCTGTGTCCCCTGGGATGGGGTCCCTTCTGGTGGCACGCTCCTGCTCCAGAGTCACCGTGGCCTTTTGGGAATGCCCCAAAACCTGGTGTCACCTGTGAGCTGCAGACACTGTGGGGACCACCTGCTCCTGTCCCCTCTCCCCCCACCCTGCAGCACCCCAACGTGATGCTCAGACACCCAGTGCCACCCCCAAGCCCTTCTCCTCCCCATTTTGGGGGTCGTGACCGCTCCCTGTGTCCCCTTCCCCCTCAGCAGCCCCCCGTGGGATGCAGCCGCCGGCAGCCAGGACCTCGACTCCATCACCTTCTTCTCCTTCTCCCTCATCGAGGGCTACATCTCCATCGTGATGGATGCCGAGACCCAGAAGCGGTAGGTGCCGTCCCTGGGCTGTCTGTCCCTCCGTTCATGGGTCTGGGGGCTCAGGGAGGGGGTGACACTCGGCTTCGTCCCCCTCAGGTTCCCCAGTGACCTCCTGCTGACCAGCTCCACGGGGGAGCTCTGGCGGATGGTGCGGATCGGGGGGCAGCCCCTCGGCTTCGGTGAGTGTGGCCGTGGTGGCCGTGTCCCCTCTTGTGCCACTGCCACCCAGGGGGTGTTCTGGGGCACTGCTGTCCCCATATGTCCCCATGGCAGTGACCGGGGACCCCCTTTGCCCCCCCAGACGAGTGTGGCATCGTGGCACAGATCGCGGAGCCGCTGGCGGCCGCCGACATCTCGGCCTATTACATCAGCACCTTCAACTTCGATCACGCCTTGGTGAGCCCCCGCCCGTCCCCAGTGACCCCTGCCAGCCCTGGGGTGTCCCTGCGGCTGACACCTCCTCTGTCCCCCGGCAGGTCCCCGAGGAGGGCATCGCCGAGGTCATCCAGCTGCTGCAGCAGCGGCAGGAGAGCAGCAGATAGCGGCCGGCTGTCCCCGTGCTGGCTGGCAGGGTGGGGTCTCCCCTCCTCCCCAGCCCTATTCATTGATTTTTAATTGTAATGATCCCCCAGCACGGGGCAGAGTCGGGCACAGCATCGCTCCCTCTGTGCTGGGGATGTGGTGGCTTTGGGGACGTGGTGGCCTCGTGGCAGTGGGCACTGGCCCGCAGGAGAGGGGTCAGTCCCTGTGTGCCATCCTCTCCCTCTAGCCCGGCCTGTGCGGGGTGGGTGTGTCCGGGTGGAGGGGACATGGGGGGGCCATGCCAAAGAGCGGTGATGTGCCACCGTGGTGCTATAGGGGACAGCCTGGGGCCGATGGGATGTGTCCCCTTGGGAAGGGAGGGGTGGCCACGATGCTCAGGGACACCCCTGGACCAGCCCCGTGGAGGGGAGAGCATTCCTGGAGCTGGGGTTACCCCTGGCACCCCAAAAATCTCCAGGGGGGCAGTGGGGAGGGCTGTTGTTCACCCCCAGCCCTGGCTGTCACCAGTCATGGAGGGGTGACAGTGACCCCCAGCTCCTCACAAGTTGTATTTTCATGTAGTTTTTGATAAGTCAATAAAATTCTTATTATTTTTATTTCTGTGTAGCCCAGAGCTGGTCCCTGTGGTGGTGGCAGGAGCTGGAATGGGACAGGGGGACACAGTCCTGCTGTGAGGTGATTGGGACCCGGCCACGTCCTCTGCGATGTATTTTGTGTGAGAAAAGGGATTAAAGCTGCGGCCCCCAGCGAGCCACCGGCCCTGGGGAACCCCAGGCCACATTCCTGGCCTCCCCCTGCCCCACACTGGGCCAGACTGGGGGGAAACTGAGGCACGAGTTTGACCCCAGGCCTGGGGATGTCCCTGTCACACTGTCACTGTGTCCCCACGTCCCCTTCCCTTGCTGGCAGCACAGCATCATGTGGCAAAGTGGGGTGCAGGGGGTGAGGGTTGTGCCCTCCCGGTGCCCCCAGGGTGTGCCTGGGCCTCAGGCAGACCCAGCACGAGCGTGGTGGGAACCTCTGCTCCCATCCTGTCCCCAAAATCTGTCCCCTGCTGTCCCACGTTCCGAGAAGGACTGTGCCCCGGGCCTGGCACGTCTTGCCCACGTCAGCCCCACACACTTCCAGCCACCAGCTTCCTGCCAACCCTCCGGGCGCTCTCTTTCCTGTCTCGGTCCCTTCTCCGAGTCATGGGACGCCGGTGACGCGCTCCCGGCGATGAAGAAACTGCCACTGGCCCATGCGGTCACCGGCGCTATTTTTGTCCCCATTGGGTATTGCACAGTCCTGGTCACCCACTTGCCATCAGCGGGGTGGCCACCAGTGTGGTGTCCTGCTGGCCCAGCCCAGGGGGTGACAGTGCCATATGGAGGGGCCAGGGGAGAGCTGAGAGTGGGGGTCACCTCCTCAGGGTGTCCAGGGGTCCTGCCATGGCAGTGCATGGATGGATGGATGGATGGAAAAGGGTGGAACAGGAAGAAGGAGACATGGATGGATGGACAGGTGGATAGATGGGAAATGGATGGATGGATGGATGGATGGACAGGTAAATAGGTGGAGGAGTGAATAGATGTGTGGATGGTTGGTTCATCACACGGATAGGCAGGTTAAGGGATAGGTGAACAGGTGGAGGAATTTATGGATGGGCACTCAGATGATGGATCGATGGATGGATGGACAAGTGGACAGGTGGATAGATGTACACACAGACAGGTGGACGGATGGATGGATGGATGGATGGATGGATGGATGGATGGATGGATGGATGGATGGATGGATGGATGGATGGATGGATGGATGGATGGATGGATGGATGGATGGATGGATGGATGGATGGATGGATGGATGGATGGATGGATGGATGGATGGATGGATGGATGGATGGATGGATGGATGGATGGATGGATGGATGGATGGATGGATGGATGGATGGATGGATGGATGGATGGATGGATGGATGGATGGATGGATGGATGGATGGATGGATGGATGGATGGATGGATGGATGGATGGATGGATGGATGGATGGATGGATGGATGGATGGATGGATGGATGGATGGATGGATGGATGGATGGATGGATGGATGGATGGATGGATGGATGGATGGATGGATGGATGGATGGATGGATGGATGGATGGATGGATGGATGGATGGATGGATGGATGGATGGATGGATGGATGGATGGATGGATGGATGGATGGATGGATGGATGGATGGATGGATAGGAGGAGAGGGGGATGGTGGGATGGATGGATGGATGGATGGATGGATGGATGGATGGATGGATGGATGGATGGATGGATGGATGGATGGATGGATGGATGGATGGATGTGTGGACAGCTGGTGAACAGCCTGTCTAGGCAGCCTGAGGGATGGACAAACTGCTGTGGAGAGAGCAAGATCTTCTCTTGGCTTTTCCACCCTTCCAGAGCTGCCCTGGGCACAGCCCTGCCCACCCCGGCCCCACAGAACCCACCCCAGCTGCCACCTCTGCCGGGCACACCCCGAGGAGGAGGAAGAGGAGGAGTCGTCAGAGGCCGCTGGTGGAGGAAGCAGCCCCGGAGGTCGTGGCACGGCCGGGGCAGGGAAGTTTTGGGAAAAGAAAACACTTCTGAAAGTGAGTCACCGCTGTATCCTTCTTCCTGGAAGGAGGTGTGAATTTCTGGGTTGTTCCCCTGCGCCACCGCCGAACTCTCCAAATGCGTAAATTGGCGCGTGGCGGCTCTGAGGGTCACCGAAATCAACGGGATTGCGACACACCTCGGAACGCTGATCAAAGCCATTCATTCCTCTCTGAGGAATGGGAAAATCCCCCGTCGGTGCCGGGCTCCGTCTGTCCGGAAGGGGGAGCTCAGGGGGACGAGGGGGACTGCCCTGGGTGCTGCTGGCGGTGCCGAGGCCGTGCCGGGCCCAGGGCGGTGCCGAGGCCGTGCCGAGCCCAGGGCGGTGCCGAGGCCGTGCCGAGCCCAGGGCGGTGCCGAGGCCGTGCCGAGCCCAGGGCGGTGCCGAGGCCGTGCCGGGCCCCACGGCTCTCCCAGCGCGATGTTGTACAAGGGGCAGCGCTGCCTCGGGCAGCACCCAGCGCGCTCGGTGTTCCCGCGGGTGCGGCCGGGCAGAGAGGCTAAGCCTGCTGTCCCCCACTTGGTTCAGCACCCAAATTTGTCACCCAGAGGACTGGGTGGGTGTGAGCAGGCGGACGGAGCATCCCCCGGAGCATCAGCGAGCGCGCGGTTCCCGGCAGTGCTGGGGGGCCCTGCACTTCTCGCACTTCCACCTTCCTCCTTGCCGGGACAGATTTTTGCCTCCCACAGCGGGATTTGGGATGCGAAACCCCCCGTGGTGGCACATGGGTGACATCCCTGTCCCCGCTGCCCGCCGCCAGTGCCCTCTTTTGCATTGGGGTTTCGGGGCAGCTGGCGCTGGTTTCAGTTCAACCTGTTGGGTGCTGAGCGGTGCCATCAGCGTGACGCAAAAAGTCTCTTTCCCAAGAAGCCGGGCCTCGGGGGTCCGGCAGTGCCCGGTCTGGGGTGAGCAGTGGCACCGCAGCCTCCGAGGCTGGACCCACCCCGACTCCCTCGAAGAACGGACTCGAAGAACATCCCCATCATCTCTCCATCGCATTTCCTCCCGCCGAGGCTCTCACCCCTCTCATTGGCCCCGGGGCCCACTTCTCCCTTCCGCTGGGTCCGGGTGCCTCCTTTGCGGGGTGGGGGTGACTCGGGTGCGCTTTAAAAGCCGAGCTTCCCCATCGCCGAGCAGTTAAGGAAGTGGCCCGCGCACCCGGCAGCCCCGGGCAGACACCCTGCCCCGGCCATGCGGTGCGACGGGCGGCCCTGGGGCATGCTGGCAGGTACGTGTGTCCCCGTGCCCCCGTGTCCCCGTACCCCCTCTCGCTCGGCCCGGCCCCGACGGTCCGGCCCGGAGCCGCGCGAGGGAGCGCGGCCGTGGGGCCCCCATGGCGGTTGAGTCAGCGGTGCCCTGGCAGATGGCACCGAGGCTGTGCCACCGCAGTGTCGCCTCCCTCGAGCGCTGGCGGGGACGGGGACATTCCCTGCTGTGGCACATGGGACAGAGAGCAGCGGGGGTGGGCAGCCTGGGGGAGAGGGGATGCTGGGAGGGGTAGGCAGGAGGGGATGTGTTTGGGGACAGTTTGGGGACCAATGGCAGAAGGTCAGGGGTCAGCTTGCCCAAAGGGACAGAGGCTGCGTGTCAGCCCAGTGCCACATCCAGCCATATCCAAAGTGCTGTGGGTGCCAGCAGGGCTGGGACAGTGCCTGGCCAGAGCTGGACAGCAGGGCTGGATCCAGAAGTGTCGCTGCTGTCCCCTCCTTTGTGGTGGCCCACGTTGGCAGGGGGAGCTGCTGGAGCAGCTGCTGTGGTTGGGCTGCGCATCCTGACGGCTCCACAACACCTCCATCACCCTCATCCTCCTCCCCGCCGGGTGCCCAGCAGGTTTTTGGCACAGGGGTTGGGTCATCCCTGGAGCAGGCACGGGGACTTGGGTGCAGGCAGCGTTCCTGGCGCGGGGGAGTGAGTTTGTGAGAGGGGGCCGCGTCCCTGGGCCCAGCCATGCCCCAATGTCCCCTGACTCCCTCCTCTTCCTCCCCAGCTGTCACCAAAGGGCTCCTCATCCTCTGGGCAGTGCCGGGCCAGGGGGGCAGGTCCCCGCTGGCCCCCACCGTGCAGCAGACGCAGGCGCTGGTGAGGCTCATGGCCGAGGACGCGCAGGAGCTTTTCGCCTTCTACGTGAGTCCCTTCCCCAGGGCCAAGGGTCACGCCCGTCCCCTCCCCAGGGCAGGTGGGGGGCGGTCCCTGTGCTGCTTTCGCATCCCTGATCTTCCTCTCCAATCTCTGGGCAGGAGAAGGAGCAGCACCTGACCATCCACAACATGTGCCGCACCAACAATACCCCCGAGTGGCTGCGGAGGCCGGCGAAGGGGCCCTGGGGGCTGCGGCGGCTGCGGAGGCCCATGATCCACATGGACCAGGCGCTGCAGGACATCATCCGCCACCAGCGCAACCTCCACCACCCCGAGGCCGAAATCCTCGTCCGCCTGAGCAGGACC
>VWZT01001422.1:142360-165301 GCA_013397055.1 Pachycephala philippinensis | reverse complement strand
GCTGCAGTCATGTAGTTTTTTACATTGAGTTGCCATTTTCCAGTATGATCTGCGAGAGCAAATTTTTTCTTCCCTTCTGTGGCTGTTGTCACTTTTCAGCTTTGAAAACAATCAAAACCTGTAAAGATGTGCAGTAGCAAGGAGTGTGTGTTGCATTCAGATAATGTGAGATAGCTTTCTGAAGCCATTTAAATCCCCAAGAGTCTGTTCTTGCAATTCAGATTGAACTTCCTGTCTGAGGCAGGCTAAAATAATAATTCAGTTTATTTGAAGTCCATAATTTCCAGTGTAAATACATCTTAGAGCTGGACATACTGTATTGTAGTTGAACTGGAAAAAAAAAAAAAGCCCAAGTAAATGCTTTAGTAAGAATTGGTTGCAGAAATGTTGCTTGAAAGTTAATTCTGATTTCTTAATCAGCTGCCTTCTCAAGTTAATACTCTTTTGCCTTCTTGAGGAGTTGTGTTCAAGCAGTGATTTCTGTATTTCTGTGTAGTGACTTTTTCTTTTAGCAGCAAAAAAAAAAAAGGCATTTCACAGACCTCCACCTAGAAGTAGCAAAATTACTGTATATAGTGAAATGCCTGATCTCATTTTAAGTGAGGTGATATTTTGGTTCACTTTTGGACTATTTAACTATTTTCCCACTGGGCCCCTAATTATTATTTGTATAAAATGTTGCAGGTTATTTGTTAGATGATTTGAAATATATTTGCTTAACATCTGTGTTTGTTCAGGTCTGTAGAAAAATGCAAATGTTAACAACTTTCTGCAGTTTTCTCTGCTGGAATTTCTTTTGTTCCTGTTAGTAAAAGGGTCATTTAGTCAGTGAAAGTGTAGAGTATGGTAAGTTTAGGAATTGCAATATATACTAATAGCTGATAACATTGCAAGTATGATTCTTTTAGATTGTTTTAAAAGTCATAGATATTGTGGCAACTTTGGCCATTGAATGTTTTGTTACTGTAGCAGCAAGGTAAAGAAAAACAGGGTGTAGCAGTTCCCCCTCCAGTTCCCCAGTGCCTCCCCTGTGTTTTTTAAACTGAACAGTCTTGCATTCATTTTGGGGAAAGGAAATGTGGCTTCAGCCTTGCAAACTTGAATTCAGTTTTTGGCTTGCATGAAGAAAACTCTTGGAAAAAAAGGCAGTTGTGTAGCATTGTGGCTTTTGCTTAACGACAAAACATTATGTCTTCCTCTGCAGTTACGTGTAATATATGTCTGTATATTTGAAAATCATCCTGGCTGACTGTGTGTGGCTCTGTTGGGTTGTCAGGTTGCAGTTGGGATGAGCATCAAGCTGCAGGCACAGTGAAAGCTTTACCAGAGTCTTCCTCAGGTGCATTGTGTTCTAGTGGCCTTACGCTTGCTGACATTTCTAAAAAAAAAAAAGTACTTCAGGCATAATTCTGTCATTAATTTGTTTTAGTGAAGTTGGAGTAGAGGAATAAAAAGAGGGGGAAAGTAAATGTATTTCCCAGAAATGGTCTGGACCTTATCGTCTTCCCCTTTCTCCCTTTCCATCCTTTCACTGTTCACATATCTAGACTTAATTATTTTTAGCTCTAAAAGCGTATTTAGAATAATGTAATTTCTTGCACAGAGCATTCCATGGCAATTACTTGGTGGAGGTCTCTGAAGTCAATGGTTTCTGATTGGCCTTGAGCTGTAGTTCACAGAGGGTTCTCCTCTATGGATCAGTCAGCTGCTGTGGAGATGATTGTGAAAATACGTCAGAGAAACACTTCTTTCCTTCAGTCTCTGAATGCAGAATTTTGTTCCTCAACTGGAAACTTCATAGGTTTTCAAATGGAGAAAGATTGACGTCTGAATTGGCATTTACCAGACAGAGATGCAGTGTGTTGAAGATAAATGGCTGATGAGGCATGATGTCCCTCAGTAAGTTCCAGTATTTCTTCATCCCTGTGTTACTGTGCATTCTGCCTGGCCTGCGCTTGTTTAGTCTGGGGAAGGCTTGAGCAGGGCTTAATCACAGCCTCCAGTCTGTGTCAGGCCATTATCAGGGGAATGGAGCCAGGCTTTTCTCAGGGTACCTCATGGCAGGGCAGGACACAAGGGGCATAATTGGAACAGATGGGATTCGGGCAGGACATGGGACAGCTGCCCTCTTTACGAGGGCAGTCAGGCGGTGGAACAGGTTTGTCCTCCTGCTTTGAGCTGGAGGAGGTCCCTTGCAAACCTGCATTAGTCTGTGACAATTTGCATACTTTCTCTGTTGGGAGTGTATCCTTTGCTAAAGGAGGATGATCTGTTATCAAGTGGTTGTTGGTGGAGTTGAATAGATGACCTGTTTGAAAGAAGATTAACTGGTCCTGTGATGCTGGTTCCATTGTGTTCCTAGAAAGTGCACACTGGAGACACTCCTGTCTTTGCAAGTTTTAGTGACAAAAGAAAAGCAATTAAAGGAAAAATAGGCTAAAACTGTTTGCTACTTTACTTTTCTTACCAGTCTAAAGACTGCTGACTCTCTAATCTGAGTGATCTAAAATACCTGCATGGTAGAAATTGCAAGAGTATGAGGAACTGAAAAAGCTGAGAGCTCTTTCATTGTCCTTATTTTCTCCTGTTAATCAGTAGTGAAGGGTGCAGCAACTGATGGTCCGAACCGTGTTTCCTGTGGATTCACGTGTCACTGGACCAGCAGCACAGATTTAAGGGCGGTGTTGGTGCTATTTTGTTGCACTGATTCTCAAATCTTACAGAAAACAAGCTTGAATTCAATCTTAAGAGAGTTTAACTTCGGAGAAATGGTGTGTTGGGCCGGCTTTACTGTCCTGGGAGCGTGGTTTATTTATGCTGAGATTAGTTGTGGAATAAATATAGTCATAACTGGATAATAGGAGGCAATTTTCTCCACTAGCATTAGAATGTTTTGGTTTGAGGTTTTTCGTCTTTAAATTCAGTGGATTTTTTTCTTAGTGTTTTGCATACCAGACTTTACAGACCTTCTTTGCCTATGGTGGTTGTTCATTGATTCTTTGAATACAGCTTGCTTTTAAAATGTGGGAATCCCTGGCAGACCACCTCTGTTTTCTTTAGCAATTTATATTTTAATATTGCTCGTGCTAGTTTTTGTTGACTTTTTCTGAAAAGGTAGTATTCTTTTAGAATTGCAGGCCTACCATGCTCCAATTCAGAATGACTTTAATTTTTTTGATTGATAGCAGCAAGCTTACATTTGTCCAGGTCTGGTAATGTGGTAAAGCATAACTGCTGGCTGAAGTGACTTTTTGTTCTTTCTCCATACTGCAGAGCTGTGACAGTAGCCCACCTGCTCCAAATGTCGTTGGCGCTTACGTGTTTCAGAGAAGGCAATCTCTTTATTAGTCCTGTTTTGCAAGTAAAAAAGTGACTTCTCCTCATGCTACCCCTCTGAGTAGCTCTGGTGGTGCAGCATGAGCAGAAAGATGGACTTTGTGCTGCAGCAAATTACAGAGAATTGTGTGTTTTGTAGCTTGTGAAGGAAGCAGTGGGAGGAGGTTTCATCGAGACCAGTGGCAGAAATGAGTTTCTTAAGGACTGTGTTCCCCTTGGGAGTTATGGGCAGTGTTGGTGTGCTCATGCTAATCTCTCACACTCAAAGCTAAGGCAGGGATGGAAGAGGGGTGTGTGTAGACAGAAACACCAAAGCTGGGACAAGCAATG
This sequence comes from Pachycephala philippinensis, assembly GCA_013397055.1. Lineage (NCBI taxonomy): Eukaryota > Metazoa > Chordata > Aves > Passeriformes > Pachycephala > Pachycephala philippinensis. The sequence goes on along the minus strand of VWZT01001422.1, from coordinate 161,635 downwards.
GAAAAGATTCTGTATTTTTGGATTTTGTAGATAAAAAAATCTGCCTGAGACTGTGTAACCCAAGTTTTACTCAAGGTCACTCACGGCCCATGGAGGAGGCTCTATTCTCTTCTGGGTCTTCTCTGTCTTATAGGTGCAGCTTCCTCTGCAGTGCTGCTGCTCGCTGGGTCCTGCAGCTTGTCCTGCTCTTGGTGCAGTCTGCCACGGGCCAAAGCAGATGGATGCAAAGCAAACACCGGGGATACCCTGGTACCTTGTAGGATGAGATGTGTAGGGATTGTGGTGAGAGATGTGTAGAGGGGTGGAGTTTACTCTTGACATGTCAGCATGCAGCCTGGCAAAGGTATTGGAAAATTTGATTTCGATGTCACTGCAAAAGGCCCCTGAGGAGAAGCACCTTGGTTCAGCAGTGTCAGCGTATACCTGTTGAAGACAGAGTTGCTGGGAGCTGCAGCTTTTGTGCACTGTATTGGGTTTCTGCTTCACCACTGACTGCTGGGTGGTATTTGGGGTGGGGATAAATTCTCTAGTATGAGCAGATTGCAAGAAATAGAGTGAATAATGTGAATTAAGTATCACACTGTGTGCTGGTAGCTCAGCTTTGCTGCTGTGCTTTTGTGAAGAAGCTGTTAATCAAATGGACTGTGATGTTCTTAAGTGGATGTGAGGAGGTAGGTTTGGTTTGAAGTGACAAAGGCAAGGAAATTAATTAGCTTAAGGAAATTATCTCCTTTTCCATGGGGAATTAAGGTGGAATATCCAGTAATGCACTTACACAGTAGTAACTTTCAGCAGGTGCCTTTAAAAGGACAGGTGTGCCGCATCTTAGGAGCTTTCTAGCTTATTGAAACTTCTTTTAGCTGGCTTTATATTAAGTGAAAAGTCTTGTTTCTGTAGCCACAGACAGGTTTGAGTGAAGCACGGATAGATTTGGCTGGATGGCTCTGAGGCACCTCTGTTGCCCTAGTGTTTGGCAACATCAGAGCCTGTGCCATCCTCATAGGTTTGCAATAGATCTTAAAAGCCTTTTATATTATATTTATCTCATTAAAATACTGTACTGATAAGTGTATCAATACAATCTTGCATGGGTTGTGTCTTGTTGAAAGGGACTGGGCTTGATGACACAGATCATTCCCATCTTGTTCTTTCTTTAGGTACATGTAAGCTTCTTACATCTGTAATGACAGGCAGAAAACACAGGACAGCATGGAGGAAAAGGTGACAAATCAGAAAAGGAAAATAAACCTTTCCAGGAAGAGTGAGTGTTCAGCAAAACAATACATGAATGGCACAGGAAAGAGAGTAAGGTTGTAACAAGGAAAAAAAATTAGTCAAGGATCATTTATTTCAGCTGCTTTTTTTTTTTTAGCTTGTTCTCATTTCTGACAAAATCAATGTTATAACAGGTCACATTTATGCTGTTTTGTATTTATTTTACTTATTTAGTAGTATTATATTGATCAAAATACAAATAAATTTGTTTAGGAGGAGATAGCAAGCTAACATACTAATTTTTAGATCTAAAAACCATAATTCTACTTTCTATATTTAAAATAAGAATTTCTTCATTCCTTGCAGTCTCTAAGGCTTTCTCACAGTTTCAGGATTGAACAGAAGGCATCTGGTGCTCGAGTGAGGCTGTTGTGCCTTGAGAGACTAAATGAATGCAGTGCTGGCGTACAGCTTGATCTTGGGTTTGTATGATGGTGCAGTGAGCTGTTAAGGGTGAATGCACATCTTGTGTGTGGGGAAGTTTAATACGGCAATAGCTGACTTGCTTTAGCTCCAGAAGAATAAGTTGGTGGTTATTTTGTTGTCCTCGACTTTAGATGAGTAGTAGATGTGTGACTGCTGAGCATCAGTAGTGTTAGCTAGATTTGCCCTTGAATGTTTAGGAATATCTGACAGTTATGTGACATCATGTGTTGAAGTTGAAGCTATGATGATCCATAAAAAGTGAACCAACATGATTTTCACCTGTGCTGATTGTTGGCTCCACTGCAGCCATCCCAAACTACACACTTCTAGGTACCCACAGGTCTGGAACGGAAACTGCAGGCATCAAACTTAAGTCCTACTACTTCGGGTTTTCCAAATATGACATGAGTCCTACCTCTCAGCAGGGTGGACATTGCCACTCAATTGAGTTTCCAGGGAGTTGATGCCATGGTTTTAGGGTGGTTTTTCTTCAAAATAAAATCCCCTAATACAGTCTGGAGTTACTTGATTTCTGGCTGCATACCAGCCTAACCTGCAGTTGATCAACTACGGGTGTGCAATCAATACAACCTTTTCACTTGTAAAGAACTAGGTTTAAGTTGTTTGGGATTTGAGTGTAGGGTTGGTTTTGGTTTTTTTAAAATCTGTTGTACTTGGGTGCTTTTTTAATTTGTGATATGCTTTCCCAGAGGAGTGACCACACTGGGTAAACTCCTCCAGACTGAGGTATGAACTGCAAGTATCAGTGGAGTGCTCATGATGGTGACTAAGACCAGATTGTAGATCTCTTTGGAGCAGTTGAAACAATAGCTGTGTGGCAACAAGACTTTGAATTTTTATGTTAGTGTGCAGGCTTGGTGAGTTTGATGTTGACTATACTGCCTAGGTGTCTGATTGTGAAATAAGGATGTTTAAAAATGTGATAGCAGTTGTTCTTGATAGTTGAATTTACCACCCTGACAACACAGATGCTACCTGCTATTAGACCATTGATCTGATAAAAGAGATTTGCTCTTCTGTAAGTCTGGCCAAATTTCTGTGACCTTAAAACTTCCAACCTAGAGTCTAAACCCATTTCAGTTCCCATTTGTATGAGTAAAGCTCAGACTGCCAAAGGCCTAAAATATGCAAAGACCTTTCTTGTCCAGCTGTGAACAGAAAGCTGGCCCTGAGAGTACCCTCTGTGGAGATCTTGGGAATGTGTGTTTTACTTCTCTTAGGAATTTGTCAAATCTTATACAGGTGTGTGAGTAATTGACAGCTAAAGGAAGCCAAAATAATTATTATGTCCTGTGTCCTAAAACAGAATTTCATACCTTTCCAGGCTTGCAGTGTAATTTAAACCTGTAACTCCAAGGTTCCTGAACAGGGATTGCAAAGAGGGACTAGTGGCTGACAGATCTTGATGTTAAGCAACTATAGTTTGCTTGAAGTGATCTCAGATCTTAAAATATCATGTAGTGGGGTTTGAGTGCAGCATTTTTGTGTTTTGAATTTTAGCACAATTCTTCAGACTTTCAGAGAGAGATCAGGATAAATAAAAATGAATTTGCTTTCTTGAAAGATGTAATATTGGGCTAAAGCCATCAGCTGTACTGATGGTGCATGAGAGTTTGGGCCTGTTTACCCTGCTGTGCATGCTCTATGCTTAACCCCTCTGGAATAGAGGGACTTGTGTTCAGAAGTGTGGGATGCCTTTGAGCTTCCAGCACCTTCACTAGGAACTGCAGATTCTCACCACTATGAAAAATCATGGTTTGTATCTTGAAGTTATTACAGGTTCAAAGATAAACATCAAGTCTACTTCAGCCTCAGTGACAGGATAGAAGAGGGTGGGCAGTAAGCTTGTGTTAAACAATGAGCTAGTGAATTAATTCTTGTTATGTGCCATTGACAGGACACTCTTAGAATGGCCTGTGGATGGTGAAATACCTGAGGAGCTAAATACATGAATCAGTTGGTGTAAGCCACTTGCAGACAATCCATATTAACAGGTCAGTTGTTTACAGTAAATGAGATCAAGTTGAAACAGCGAGCACTTGCCAGCTTGTTCAGATGGTGTAACTTCTGAAATATGTGAAGATAAGTTGGTAACGCTCGGTTTTGTTCTCGTTCTCCACTTTAGTACATGAGATGTGACCTCACACTGAAATAGCACTACAAACCGAATCTATAATTAGAAATGAAACCATTCAGTATCCAAGACTTTTATTTACAAGTCTAGGATACAGAGGTGAGTTTTGTCCTACTTATCCCAAAGGAAAATTCAGGCCAGCTGAGAGGATCTGTGTTTCTTGATGCTAATACTCAAGCCAAGTGTTATGCTTATTCCTGTGATCTTTCTTATGATTTTGTTGTTTGTTTTGTAGTCACTGGCTCTCGGTGAGGATTCAGAATGGGAGACAAGCCTATCTGGGAGCAGATTGGATCGAGCTTTGTACAACATTACTACCAGCTTTTTGATGCAGACAGGACTCAGTTAGGAGCAATATATGTAAGTATCCACAGAAAGGGAGTGAGGCTCTGTCCCATTATTTGTCTGGGATTCCCTGTTCTGATGTGTAGAACACACAGGGTGGGATAGTGGGCTTTATCCTGACTCCAGAGTGCCAGTCAGTGCAATCACATTCGCTTTTATTTATTGCTTTTCTTTTATGTTTCATTTCTATTTTGAGCTTTGTTTGCCTTATAGGCAGTCAGACTCACAAAAGCCCTGTTTAGCTGTAGACGGTGGTTTGTATTTGGAGGGGTTTGATGATAATCCTGTGATGAAGTGCTGTGTAAAAGCAAACATTCTACTCTTTGTTTGCCGTTAATTTACAGGCATGGATTTGCTTGGATCCCTCTTGAAGTGGGATGTAATTTAAGTCCTACCCTGTGTTTACCAGTTCTTGCAGGTGTTTCTTTTACCTCATGCTATATTAATCCTCTGAATGTTAAAATAGATTTACAGTTTTAAATCCAGTTTAAACATGTAGAATAACATGTTAAATGAGTGTAAATTTAGTTTAAATTTCCTCAAACATTAGGTTTTTATTTTTGCTTTTTATGTGGGGTGAAGTAGACTTGTATACCAGAATTAAAAACTGTAATTAACAAACCAAAGGAACATCACCTTTTAGTTTTGGGGGAAGATTCCTCCAGAGCATGCAAAGTGCTCTGTGTGTGGAGTTGATTGCCGATGGTGAGGAATGCTGCTGGGTAGCTGAGGAGTTGCAGCAGGACGTTCAAGCCTGACAAGTCTTCTAGCAGCATATCCTGTTTTTCTGACCGGTTTTTCATCTGCTGGATGAGCTGTATGAAGCTTCAGCAAGCTCTTGAGGATTGAAATGGTTCAGCACCCTCTGACACCCCTCCTTATATCTCAGCAATATCCAGCAGCACTGATACCATTTGCTCTTGGGATTGTTGTGTACTTGCTACCTGCCAGAGTGTTGCTTTACTTTGCCCAAGAAGCTGTGTACAGAGCCTAGAGAGGAAGAAAACCAAGCAGTTTGTGTTCTAACCACAGCTCTAAATATGGAGGCTGTAAGCAGTTTGTAATTTTGTTACCAAAATACATGAAGTCCTCAAAATGGTGGTAAGTACAAACTAATTTAAATTCGTGGAGATAGGGCCTTCCACACAATGAACTCCTGGCTTTTTGTCACCCTTAGGGTCTTTCTGCCTTCCATCATTCCATGAAGAGTCCTGTGTACATGTAGTTGGGAGAACTATTATGCAGGTCACTGATGTTTGTTGTTTTGTGGAGTTCCTAAACTGTGGAGAATGGGACCCTGTTTTGCGTGACTGAAATGCACCAAGGTCGCAATTTGTGTAAATTTCGGGAGATTCTGCAGAAATGGGCTTTTAATGATGAGCTTTTTCGCTTCAGAGACCCTGTGGGAGCAAACAAATTTTATAGCATGCAGGAACGCAGCAGAGAGCTCTTGGATTTGGTTTGTATTCCTGTATCACTACTTCCACCACAAGATTCAGTTAATCTTTAGTGGTGTAATCCAAGTCAATAAAGACTTGTCACCTGTTCCAGGTAGAGGTCTGGCCAGTCACTTTTGAATTGTTTTAGTTAGGTGAGTCGGAGCACCATGCTGGTGGTGCAACCCATGTTGTCAGTTTTCTTCATAGATTTTTGTCTTTCCACACACTTGACTTTGTGTCCCTAGGATTTTTTTTTTTATCCTTTAGATTTTCTTCTGAAAGCTGACTTTCATCAAAAAGACAGGAACTCTTTTTGCTGGTAGACTTACAATAATGAAATGCAGTCTACTTAATTTTTAGTTGATTGTTCCAAACTTTTTCAATTGATTTTGCTGGTTTCTTTCTATCTCCCATTGAGGTAGTTTTCAAATAGCCAGGTTCTAAGGGTTTATGCTAAATAAACAAAGTCTCCTACCAGGATTGCTTAAGGGTTACCTAAGCAGGTTGATGACTTTTTTCCCCCCAGATTGATGCATCATGCCTTACGTGGGAAGGACAGCAGTTCCAGGGCAAAGCAGCCATTGTTGAAAAACTCACTGTAAGTCTGTAATCCTTACTGAATGTTTTGAGAAACAGTTATGAAGACTAGAAGATAATTGCTTCTGAAAATTTGAGTTACACTTAAGCAGTTCAAAAATCTTGAACTTGTGCTTCCAGCTTGGGTCTTCAAGAAATGTTATGATTTACTGCTGTGTAGTCGGTTATTCCACTGATGGCTCTAATGGTGGAATGTTAATTGACTCCATAGTTTGCAAGGTTATTTTGTGACTGCAATTGTATTTGACATTATTGATTTATTTTTTTTCAAAAGGTCTAATGCATAAGCTGCCTCTGATCTAGAGGAGTGAAAGGTGTCTTTGCTCTTTTAAGGCATGCCAAGGAAGAAGCAATAGCAAACCTGTTACTTGGATCTGTCTGTGATAAAGGCTAGACACATTGCAGCAAGGAACAACTTGTTTTCTGATACATAAACTGCAAATAAGTTCTATAGTGGAGAAGCTGACTTATCCTCAATGCAGATTTGTCAGCAGTTCAGATATGAACAGGTATGGTTCAGGACTTTGAAACGTGTTTCCTCTTCAGCAAGTGAGAGGACACCAGAATTCCATGTTCGTTTAGTTAAACTTAGAGAATTTTTATCTTCTTGAGTAAATCCATGCTTCTGTTGTAAAACTGGGGGTACTTGCACTCTGTCATGAGACTAGAAAGTTTGTTTCTCTTGCAAAATATGCAGAGGACATGCTTTTTAGGTCACCAGACAGTCTGCTCTGAGTATGGTATTTCAGACATTTTTATTACACATTGAGAAGAAAATAATTGTAACTTGACACTTGTGTTGCTGCACAGCTACTGCTCCTGTGTTTTGGAATTGCTTCTTTCACCTAAGGCATCTTTAACTGTAAAGACTGAGCTTTGCCCTCAGGTCTGTGCTTCAGATACCTGTGTTGCCTTTGAGTAGGCTGCACATCTTAGAGCAGCGACTGCTTGCTTGTAGGTGAGGAGATACCAAAGCTCCAGGGTTGCTTGTTTGTGTACTCAGTGTTCTTTAGACTTTTGGGCTAGCAGCCATTTAGATACCCAACCAGCCAAGCATTTGCTTGGCCACAGTGTCTGATTGCTGCCTTGGATTCAGCCCAGTGCAGATCCAGCCCCTTTCCCCCTGTGACACAGCTCATCTTTACCTTCCCTGTCTCTGGTGCAAGGTGGACTTTCTGGATTTATGTGCCTGCTGCAGTCGTAATTGGTGAGTGAAGACACACTGCTCTGCTTTAGGGAAACTTTTTCTGGCTTGTATCCATCTGCTTAAAAGTAAGGAGGAAATGCACTGAAGTTACTCTGTGCCCTTCCACTGCCGTGGCTCGTTATGGGCTGTATCAGCTTACAGTGACTCTAATGTCGTTCAGCATTCCTCTCTCAGCACTGAGCTGCCTGGGCTCCCTTTGCTGTGTCAGCTTCGTGTGCTCACCTACTCTGCTTCTGGAGCTCCTTAGTCAGTTCAGCACACCCCTGAAAGTTTGGCACTGAAATTCTTTTGCATTTCTGCCGTCTTGTGTCCTTCAGTGCCTGGCTGGTGAACTGATTTAAGCACAAAGAAGTGGCATTTTCTGATAGATCAAATTCTTTGCTGTGTGACAGCAATGGTTTGGCACCTTTTCAATCTGCTAGTATAGTAGGGCAAGGTTGTTATGGGCATTGCTCTGCAGGACTGACACATCCTTACCTTGTTACAGCGTGGGAGTTGACACTTGTTCCTTCTGTCCTAATTGGTGCTGGACTTGTTTCACATAGAATGCCTGTGCTAATTAGGGGCAGCCTGATTTACATTGAGCATTTGAGATAATAAGTACGTAGTTCTATGAACTTATTGGACCAAGGAGCAAGCTGAGACGGGTATTCTTGCTGCCAGCAGCAAGTTTATGCTACTCAACTTTATTCTTGCCTTATTCCTTTTACCTGACTTCAAGGAGGATTCCATAGTTTTGATAGTGAAAGACCAGTCAATTTCTGATGTCAGAGGGTGGTAAAAGCCCTGGTTGTTGTGTGGCTCCATGCTTTTTAGACACTTTTACTGTATTTTTCATACCACAAAATCCTTCACTCCAGTACAGATGGATGTTCGTAAGCAGCCATCCTTTTGAGGTAGCCTCTGCCTATCCTAAAAATCTGTGATCTTTCCTGTCAGCTGCACTCCTCCTCTTTCCAGTGGGATTTCTCCCAGTGCATGACATGAGTAGCTCACTAGGCTGGCCAGCCATTTGGGGTCCTTTCCTCTGAAATGGACAATCACAGAATCTTCAAGATTGGAAAAGATGTCCAAGATCGAGTCCAACCTTTGACTAAACACCACCTTGTTAACTAAACCATAGCACCAAGTGCCATGTCCAGTTGTTTCTTGAACACTTCCAGGGATGGTGACTCCACCACTTCCTGGGCAGCCCATTCCAATGTTTAATCACGTTTTCAATGAAGAAATTCTTCCTGATGTCCAGCTTAAACCTCCTCTGATGCAGCTTGAGACCATTTCCTCTTGTCCTGTGGAATCAGGTACTTGAAACAACCACTGTCTTACCCAGCCTTGTCTTTGGTTCCGTGTCACCGTTTTGCAGAGCTCTTGATTCCAAAGCTTTTCCTTCCTCCCTGGACACAATTGCATTCATTTCCCTTCATCCCTCTGCCTTTTTAAGAGAATCTTTTTGCAGGGCTTGTTCAACAAGAAGCTCTTGTGCTGAGATGGGACTGGGCTTTGGAGTACCCTTTTGTCAAAGGAACTTCCCAGCCTATGCTTGTGCAGGCTGTGTGGGCATTTTGCACATTCAAGTTTGGGATGGTGACCCTGGAAAACAGTCTGCTGGTCATTCAGAAAAGAAGGCTCTGGATTTGTGTTGTTACTAAATATCTGTTCCATATTACAAAGCTGTCAGTCCACTTTACACTTCCAAGTTGGTTGGGATTTTACTCCCAGCCGAGAGGAAACACCACAGGCTTTATTAAAGAGTGTTCTTGAATAGTGTCCCTCTAATTAGAGGGCTGCTCCCTACACTTCATTTGCTTCCTCGGGTCCTGGTCCTTCCACAGTTCCTGTGTTCTCTGTTATCCAAGGATTTAGTTTCCTGGAATTCTTCCTAGAGCTTTAGGCTTGTAGAGCCAAGACTATCCGTTACAGCAGGACTCGTGTCTCTACCTAGGCCTTCTAGGAAGTTTTTGAGGCTCCTTCCACTAGAGGGAAATGCAGAACTTGTCAAAGTATGCATTTGGATCTGTTTCAACCTGTTTCCAAATCAGGGAAATGCAGCAAAGGCATCCAAGTGCCACCTGAGGTTTGAATGGCCCCGTGCTGCCATCCTGTGCAGTTCCTGGGCTTTGAGTATCTGCTACGTGGTCACTTAGAGCTCCGTTCATGCTGAACTGCCACTAAAGCACCTAGCAGTAATGCAGCTTTTGGGAAAACAGTCCCAAAATTTCATTTGTGTGACAGGGCTCTGAGATCCCCCAGACACTTCACGTTCACTGCTTGGAATTGTCCCTGTTGGAAGGTGAATGTGGTCTAAGTTGAAAGACAGGAATTACTCTCCAATGCCTGGTGCTCCTCAAGGTGTGTTCCTTGCACACGTACCTCCAGACATACTGAGATTGGCTACCTGAGTGTCAAGGGAATTAAAAAGGGGAAGGGTGGATATGTGGATTTCAAGTCTTGAATACTTCATCCACTTTTCCTTTCCATTTGTAGCTACTTTAACAAGGCAGCAAATTAGGAGTTGTCTGGTAAACCTCAAGTATTAGATGATAAAATCTTTTAACACAGTTCAGAGCAGAGGTTTGTTCCTTCATCATATGAACTTTGAGCTTACAGATAATCTGAAGCTCTTCAGGCAGTGCAATTAGAGTAGGAAAAGGTACCATTTGCTGTGTATGGTGACGTTATTTCTTCTCTTGGTGCTTGAAAAACGCAACTGTTAAAATTGATCCCCCCAAATGAGTAGTGCCCTCATTTGCAACAGTTCTCTGTGCAGTACTGCCACAATAGTCTAACATTTCATAATGTTGGAATTATCAATCTTTGTTTTGTAACTTAAATAATTCAATTACTGTACATTTTCTTATTTTGATTTCTTTTCATTGCAGAGCCTCCCTTTCCAAAAAATACAACACAGCATCACAGCACAAGACCACCAACCTACACCTGATAGCTGTATACTCAGTATGGTAGTGGGACAGCTTAAGGTAAACTCTTTCCATTACAGGTTAATGAGTGCTTATGTCTTAGATTTTTGTAGGATTCTAAATAATTTGATTTCTGAATACATTAAAATGCTCTCATATATGGGGAAGGAACAGGGGTAAGCTTGCATTGGGATATTGTTCCTCTGCTGTTCAAGACTGTCAAGAAATGCTCCTTCCTTCGGATACCTAGTTCTAGGTAAACCACCTGTAATTTGACAGTCGTGTTCTGCCAAGCAAAGTACCGTGGATTTTACTGTGCAGACAAATATCATGTGGGTTCTAGAGGCATCAGTATTTCCCTTATCCCGATGCAGTAAGGTTTTGGTGTCCTCTGTTGCATTTAAAAGCATAGTCACAGTGTTCTTGGACAATTTAAGCACATCTAGTTTAACATCCTCCTGGATGTAATGTTTGCATTGAGCTCTGATTTAGCAGACTTCATTTTGTTAGCTGACCACCCTCCAGTGAGTCCATACTTTTTCTTTACTGTCGCAGGACACAAGAATACAATCCTGGTGTCAGTACAGTCCAGTACCTCTGTAATCAAAACTGAATGGGAATGTTGCCTCTGAGATCAAACACTTATTGTTGAAACAGCTGCTTCTTGTGAAGAATCAGATTATTTTTCAGGCTTAGTATGACTATTGCTATGTGAGTGATACTACTGAACTGTGTAAACTTACCCAGTCTGACAATATACCAGGGCCACAGACTTGTAAATTAATGAAGCTGCTTATGAATGAAAGACATTGTCCTGGAATTTGCAAAAAATACTCTGCATGTGGAGTCAGCTGCAGGCAGAACTTGCTCACAGTGGGTGGTAGTAGTTTAAAAAATGTGAAATTACATAGCAGTTAAAGTTATCAGAGTTTGTTTGGTCCAGCCATGCGGTGAAGTCAGGCCTCTAATGCCATCCAGTCTTTAAAGTTACCTGCACCCAGTTTGTTTTAAAATAGCTGTTTAGATTTCCTTTTCCTGCTAACTCAATGGCACCTCCAGTATCAAAGCATTCAAACTTCCACTGACACTGTACTGTTTACTAAGCAAACACAGGACTGAATGTTTGAGTCTGCTTGCTAAGCTGTCCTCTTTGTTTTGGGCTGGGCAGCTGAGAAGAGCAGTGCCCGCTGTATTGCATCCACTGCTGAACCTAACATAGGCAGCTTTGCCTCTCATTAAAGTTGCTCCTGCTTCCTAGCTGCAAGTTGGATTCCAGCTTCCTTGTTGCTCAGTCCCACCTGCACACACTCTGTGGAAAAGCAGCCACACCTGACCATGGAAAGCACTGAACTGCAGGAGAGACATGCTGATCTCCTCAGCCTTGCTCTTGGGTGTGCACAAAACTCTGTGATGTGATCAAGACCTTTTGACTAAATGTCTTGGGCCAGGCACATCTGCACCTAGTTTTGCACTGTCATGTTTTTAAGGTTATTGCATAATTATCAAGCAGATCACAGCTTGCAACAGTGATTGTGTTGGATCCTGTGGCAAGATACCAAGTTCTAAAAGATTCTGTAAAAATACTGGGTTTTCTCATCCATTAATATGGAGGAATTGTAAATGCACTCTGGGAACTTTCCATAAAAACCATGACTTGGAGTAGTATTTTCTGATGTATTGTTTTTAACCTCTGAATAATTTCAGCTTGCTGAAATAACTCAGTATAATTTGGGGATCATGTGTTAGAGCATCCAGGTATTTGGAGAGAACATACTGGGTTAAAGTATGCCTACTGTCATGATCAAATCCAATTGTGAATTTTTAGTAGATGAGGAAATGTTTTTCCACTCTTTATGTGTATGTGTCTCAAACCTTAGCTTTAAAAATCACATCTTAATCCCTGGGAATGCTGCTTCTCACAGAACAAGTGTCCAGAAGGTCAAAGTCGACTTAGAACTTTAACTTCATGCTTCTGCCTTGTGTGATATTTATAGAGGTGGACAAATGAAATATCAGGAACAGTCTGTGGCATGAATGGACCTGGCTGTCATATGTAGTGAATACTTTTTTCTTGTGCCAATTCACACACGTTGACAGCCATTTTACTGCATCTCAGTGCTGCTCTGTGTACAATACAGTAACTGAGAACAACTGGGTGCAGATGGTGCATTTTAACAAGTGGCTCACTTGTAGCTCCAGTTGAGCAGGGAACACTGTAACAGGCAAACGTGGAGCTGCATACTCACTGTTATTTAAAGCTGCCTTTTTAGTGGTGTCGCTGCTCAGCCTGCATACGTTGGTCTCAAGGAGAACTGTAAGAGAATTTTGCACAAGGAAGGGCACTTCCAAGACCACCAATAGCAGAGTTTGAAGGGGTTGAAGGGGAAGGCCATTCTTCCTGCTTACTATTCCATTATCCTTTTCATGGGACTGCGAAACAAATTCTTCAAAGCCCAGGACAATTAATGCATATTTTAATCCTCTGCAGTTTTTCAAAACTTGAATTGTTTCATGTAATAAAGGACCATGTATAATGCTTTTAATAGAGTAACCCAAGAAAATAATAGTGCTAAAATACCTGTAACATGCTCTTTTCTAAGAGCATGTCATTCTTGGCATGATATTTAAACAGATTTTCTGAGGCATTAGTTGCTTGAATTGCTAGTCCCAAAAGTTCTGTGGAAACATCATTCACTCTGAGCAAGCTGGGCACATCTTGTATTTCTGCCTTAAACCATTATATATGTGTTTCTTCCCTAAATCATATATATATATAAATCATTAGGGGGAAAAATAAACCAAAGGAGAAAAACTTTCTACTTCCCTTTGCATATATTGTGGGGTGAACTCCTACCAAATAAATCATCACAAAGCCTGAGTTTTCTTCTTGACTATACAAGAAGAGTTCTGAAGGAATAATAGGGCTAAGGACTGCTGCTATCAAACTCTGTTATTTCCTTTATCAGAGTATTCATTCTCAAGTGAATCTGCAGGTTTGTGCTGTTTTAAGCCCTTGGCCTCCCATGAGGGAGGGGTTTTAACTGGGGTCAGTTGAAATTCTAACTGCCTGGTGACAGGGTCAGGATATGGATCTGCCTCTGTGCTGCTCCAGTGCACAGCCCAGCATGCTAATACCAGTATGAACAATAAATAAATAAATAAATAAACCTTTTGCAGCAGAATAATCACCTGCACTGAGGGACCTGGGCACAACAGCTTCTTTGAGAAGATGCTGCAGAGTAACAGAGCATCTAAGTAGGTGAATGTCACTAGCAGGGATCTAACTTGCTGGCTAAAGCAGTGCAGTAATTGCTTTCAAAGATACTCTTTAATGAATGCTGATAGGTATTAATGTTTGCGTGGGGTTATCCTTTTGTAGAGGTATAATAAATATACATCCACTTATTCTAATATTGTTGTTCATTGTCTGAGTGCTGCTTGCTTGCTTCAGCTAGGAAGAATAAGCATCAGTTTAAGTCTTCAGGAGTGAATTCCTTTTGGTGTGACCCTGCTTTGCCAATGTTCATCCAGAATGTCACCCAGTATCTTCAGTGTGCTTCACCTAGTAATGTATTTCTCCTGTCATGCTCAGGCAGATGATGATCAAGTTCTAGGCTTCCACCAAACCTTTTTGTTGAAAAATTTTCAAGGTGCCTGGGTATGCACCAACGAAGTCTTCAGGCTAGCCCTCCACAACGTTTAACCCTCTGCCTTACCTGTCTTCCAGTCCTCGCTGTCCTGGTTGAGTAAGGAGTGCTCTCTTCTTGCCTTTCTGTCCCTTGAGCTCGGCTGAGAAGCATGGCTGTGGCTTGTGTGTTCTCAGAGCTGTGTGGCAGATCCGTGGCTTTCCCCAGAGTGTGATTTTTGAAGTGATCGATGCAGAATTAATTGTGAATAACTAATTGTTATGCGGTGTTTCCTAGTCTTAAAAGGAAAAGGAAATTTGCAATTAAAATCACTGGATATTTTTGTAATGCATGCTGAACACTTAAAGCATTGCTTAAAGCCTGTTAAAAAAGGCTTAGTCTGAAAGAACCTGCAGTCTTAAGTAATTAGCCTTTCCTTTGAGGTAAGGGTTGTTGCAACCCTGCAGTTCAGTCAATAGTTGCTGGGAGTGCTGGTGAAGAAGTAAAACCGTCTCTGACCAGGCAAGAGGAGGAAAGTTGTGTAGCTAAATCTGAAGTGCAAAGCACATCTCAAACTCTGACATGACTCACTGCTCTGTGAGCTGAGGACTTCCTTTTGAGCCTCCAGTTCAGAAGGGATGTAGAAAAACTGAAAGGTCAAAAAGTTGCCAAGATTGTGGGCAGTGGAGAGCTTGCGGAGCTGGGAGAGAAGGTGGCTAAGGACAATCTGCCTGAAATGTAAGTGAAAAGTGATTGAGTACTTTCCAAGCAAACTCTTCCAGTGGTGCCAGACAGTGTAACAAGGGACAGTGGTTAGAAACCATAACTTGGAAAGTACAGATGGGGCACAAGGGAAGATTTTCATGGGAAGACTGAAACCGTGGGAAGTGGTGCCTGGACACCTTGTGAAACATCTGTTCTGTGAGAATTTGAAGACTCTCCTAGACAAAGCTGTGGCTGATGCAGTGAAAGATGTCCCTGCCCAGGACAGGAGGATTGGATTAGGTGATCTCTAAAGGTTCTGTTTGTGGACCAACCCAGTCCATTCTGTGGTTCTGTGATGCAGAGCTGCTGTAGTCTGTGCTCATGCTGAGCAAAAGGCTGGCCTGGAAATCAGAGGATCCTTCCAGTCTGATTCTGGGACTTCTTTAATTTTTGTTTTAATTCAATGATGTCATGGAAGAATTTGAACTACACAAAGGAAAGTGTTACGGGAAGACTAAAGCCCCTTGTGTTTAGAGCCCGGGCTCACATTTGGAATGCAAATCCTGAGTTGGACATGCCTGAATTTGGAGTGAAAAGTAAGAATAGAGAGTTTCAGTGGTGTTATCGGAGCTGTGATGAAGATCTAAACTAAAATGGGATAGGATTAGTCTGTGTTTTCTGGGGCATCTTGAGTCACTGAACTGTGGGCCTTTGCTATGTGCTAATATTACATAGTCAAAATTTGGGAATGGGCTACAAAGTATTTACTTCACGTTGAATATAGTCTAGGATTTTCCTTGTTTTTAAAGTATACTGCTCCTCTATGCTATGAAGAGATAACATGAAAGGAATAAAGAAAACAATAATGTGTGACTTCATTGTGGGAATTTGCTGTCTGTACCACACCAAGTGTTTTGGGGAAGAATTCCCTCTTAGTCTTTCTTCATGTGTCCAGCCCTGAATTGCTTAAGAAAGGAGGAAATTCTCCTTAAGCCAAAACATCAAGAGCTGCAGTGCTTTTATCAGAGCCTACCTAGGCTTATCAGAAATCAAGACCTACATTAAAGCTCGTCTGGTGATGGTATTTTTTTTCCAGACGTATATTTTAAAGCATACTCATGTCAGTAATGACAAGCTCAAATTCAGTGTGAAAAGTACTTGGGCAACTTGTAATAGATGCTTCAATGATCCACAATGAGGAGGGCAACTGAGAGTTGAGAACCTGCCAACTCCCAAGCAGTGGTGAGGCTCTCCTGGGATGGGTTACATGGGATACCCGAGAGAAGCTGGAAAAGGCAAAAACCCATGGGCTTCGGTGCACAGGCCACCTCTACAGCACAGATCTGTGAGCCTCTCTTCTGGGCATATGTACCTTTGAAATAATTGCCATGACTGCTGTCCTATGTGCTAATGCACGAGATGGACGGCTGGTCTAACCCAGCATAACTGCTTCTGTTCACACCGGGCTCCTTCCCAGGGAGCCTCTGCCTCATGCAAAGCAGGTGTCTATTGAGGGACAAGCTGCCTTGTTTGTCTGCTGGACAGTGACTCCTGGCACTTGTCTTACTTTGAGGATTTTTCTCTCATTCATGTACTGAACACTGACTTGCTCGTATTTCTGGCCTTACTCGTTGCCTTCTTAATTTCTGGCTGTAGTAGTTTCCTCATTCACTTTGTTCTTCATGGTTTTATAGTAATTTGTCTTGCTTGTTCTCCCCATTCTCATTATGTTTTTGCAAGCTGAAGAATTGTACTCAATTTACTTTCTTTAGTAGGAAACTGTCCTGTAGCTGGATCATTTTTCTTGTCCTTTTATGACTTTATTGTAGCATTTTATTTTTTTAAATTATAGGAAATGCATGCAGGATTTGATATGTGGGTGTTCTTTGCCTATTTATGCATTTGCTTACTTCTGGGTTTTGGTTCTTTGTTCTTCCCTAATAACTGCTAACCCTGTGCTTGCCTTGGTAGCTTTAGAGCTCTCAGCTGGTTTAATAAATAAATATTTATCATTATTTCAGCATCACTTTCCTGAGGGGCCAGTCTAGGGCCTTCTTTGGTTTTCCTCTGTGAATTGGCATATGCTTACTGAAGCTGCACTTCATGTACACCACTTAACTTCGTAGGCAGTTGTCCCTGTGAAATCCTTGCAGTGGTTTTCGGATCTGAATGCTTCCTTTCCAGGCACTTGATGCTACCAGTGCTCTGGCAGACTTGCTGTTCTGTGATATAACTGATGTCCTTTGCGAGTTGCTCCTCAAAGCTGGCTTGTTTCACAGTCCATGAATTTTACTGTTTTAAAGTAAAGTTTATTTTTTATTTATTTGGTAGTCTGCTTTGCTCTTCCGACTTTTCTCTTGTTCTCGGTGAACCAGCAGAGCATTGCCAATGAACATTCAGTGCTTTGACAGCCTCTTTCATGAGCTGCTCTGGCTGCTGCCTTTCAAGGCCTTTTTTTATACATTCACCCCTTTTCTGAAGCTGAATAGTCATGTGTTGAAAGAATAAAGCTTAAAATCCTCCAGAAGTGCTGAATTGAACACACTACAGCCACCATCAGAAGATTGTTTTGTAGTTGGTCCTGTGTGCTGTTCAGATTAAATCCTGTTGTGTGATTTCCAGCTGATCGATTTGGGAATCATTTATGTTATTTTGAGGATGTAATTCCTGCACGATGCCTCTGAGAAGATGGATAAATAAACATTAGGTGGGAGTACTAGTCTCCCTCTAATACTATTTTCTACCTTTGTAGTAATACTGTAAATACTCAGACATACTGTCAGAGGCAGGAGTGGAGGCACTGCTGCAGCCATTCCCTGTGCTTAGAACACATTGTCACAGCCGTAGTGAATGTTCTGCTCCCTTCCAGCTGTTGCTGGACAGTGGAAGTGGGAAGTACTGTGTTGCTGGCCAGCTGCACCTGCTCTGGCAAGGCTTTCAAAGCCCAGATCATTACCTGGATCATCCAGGCAATGTGTTGATACCAACCTCTACAGAAACTCCCTTCTGCCATCAACCCAAAGTTCAGCAGCTAAAAATTGAACCACTTCTTTTAACCCCTATTCCTGGGCAAGGGATTTGTGATTCTACACTGAGGCAGGCATCTTCCATCAGTGTGGTGAGTGAGTGACATGTCAGCAAGTCTTCCACAAAACCCCAACTTCAGATGCCATTGCAGGATTTCTGTGTCACTGGGCCCTGGGTGTTTGTCTGCAAAGCCCCTCAGAGCAGCCCCTCTGATGGTGTCTCCTGGGGTACTACACATCTTACAGCATGTGATGTCACTGTTACTGTTGGCTTGAAGTTGTCTCATCATGAGTTTTGGAATAAATTTCTCAAAAACAGAGTGTTTTGAACCTTTTCTCCCCCTCTCTTTCTACAGGCTGATGAAGATCCTATCATGGGATTCCACCAGATATTTCTATTAAAGAACATCAACGATGCCTGGGTTTGCACCAATGACATGTTCAGGCTAGCATTGCACAACTTCGGCTGAGCTGTCCATCCCGAGGCACCCGGGCTTTTTTTTTTTTTTTTTTTTTTTTTTTTTTTTTTTTTTTTTTTTTTTTTTTTTTTTTTTTTTTTTTTTTTTTTCCTCCTCTCCTCTTAACTGGTATTATTCACACTCACGGAACATTCCAAATATCATACACAAACCTGCAGCATTGCAGAGCGTGAGCAAGCAAGACTTGTGACCTGCCCTTCTGCTGAGTTTACATTGTCACTAGATGAGTTTCTTGTGCATGATGTTTGGAAGTTAGACTTAGCTGCATTTGATAAGAGAAATTTGTGTTGTACCAGCATGCCTCGGAAAGAATTTATAATGCAAAAGGTTGTTGTTTATGTACTGACAAGATGCTCTATAACCCAAAGAAATGAAAGAACAGCAGCCTGTACAGCCCAGTTATTGATTTGTTCAGATGTTTCAATGCTACATTACACAATAAAACAGAGATTTTCTTAAAAGTTTAAATTATTTTTATGAGTTGGCTGTGGAGTGTGTGATAGTGCTTGCTGTGGGTAGACTGTGTCTGTCTGGTGGGGAAATGCTTGCAGAGCTGGCCCTCGAACTGAACAATTCGTGACAGTTTTACCACTGAGTGCAGGGCAGTCTGCCCTCCTCCATACACCTTTTCCTCTCCCTCTCAGCAGTTTTCATAACAGAGCCCTTCTGGCTCAGTTTTTAACATTGACAGTTTACTCACCTGTTGTGTTTTACCAATGCAAATTCCCCACATAATACAGGAGGATCACAACAGTGATGGCAGCCTGTAGTCAGTCTCCGTGCCCTCTAAGCGAAACGGGACACCTGTATCTGCTTCACAGGCAGACACAGAGGGTCGGTCCCGTGCCGCTCTCCAGGAGTTGGTGCCTGAAGCTCTGCTCGGGTTCTGCGCTGTGCTGTGTGTGCAGCCTGCTCTCGTTTGGCGGGAGCTGGTGTGTGCAGGGCTGCGCCCAGGGCGGCTGTCCCCAGCGTGGCCCCGGTGGATGGGCGCGGCGGGGGAGCCCCGGGCCGCGCTCTCCGCCGCGGCCCCGCGGCTCCCGTTCAGTGCTCCCGGCTCCGCCCGGGCCCGGCCCCGCC
>VWZT01001422.1:108194-142152 GCA_013397055.1 Pachycephala philippinensis | reverse complement strand
GACCCCCTCGGCCGTTGCGCCGCCGCCCCGCCGGTTGTCAGCGGTCGCGCTCGGGGCCCGGCCGGGACCGCTTCGCCTCGGGGCGCCTGGCAGCGCCCTCCGACCCGCCCGGGGTCAGGGGGTCCCGCTCGGCCCTGCCCCGCTCCCCGCAGAGCCCGGAGCCAGCGGCGCGGTGGGGACCGGCCGGTGAGNAGGGAGGGGGGTGTTGGCGCTGGGCAGAGCGAGAGCAGGTCGGCCCCAGAGCTCGCTGCTGCGGCGGTCTCGGGGCTCCATTCAGCTGAGAGGTGTTGCTGCTGGGACCTGAACAGCACCGACCTCCGCGACACAAGTGTCCCCCCTTACTAGGAGTTCTTGGAGTGTTTCCCAGGCGTCTCGCTGGGCTGAGTGGAAGGGGCTGTCAGGCCGCTCTGAGATCAGTGCTGTGTTCACCCTTTGCACAAACTTTTCACTCTCCTTATTTGTATGTGAAATGGGGTCACAAATATCTCTCCTAAAGCAGTCGCGAGTTTTTTTCCTGTGCTTTGAACTGGTATACTTCTCAGCTCAGAGTTGAGCGGGCTCCCTTCTGCCTGTAAGAGTATTAGCAGCAGGCTCAGAAGTCAGCTGGATAGTGTTCCCACTCTCCTATAGTTTAGGCTCTCTCTCATCCCCCTTTTTGAACCTACCAGGGTGTTTCAGTCAGACGTGGTGAGGTCATGGTCTGAAGGAGGCTGAGACGTGAATGCTTTGCAAAAAGATCTTAGCCTCTGGGTAGAGGACAGAGTTATGCCCCTCTTTTGCTCCCTTCGAGGGAAAGGCAGAACAGGAATAATATAACTTCCAAATGTCCTGAGACTCAGCAGGAATGTGCTACCTCCAAAGCATCTGCCATGTGTGCTGCCTTTTGCTTGGCCAAAAGGAGGAGAGGCTGGATGTGGGATTGTTGTGGGAGGGCTGTAGAGGCACATGAGGTGGTGGACCAAACCTCCAGGAAGGCAGCTTCATTAGCTCTGCTACCCATAGAGAAACTTCTCATTAATTGGAGTAGTTTCTCTAGTTTCTGGAGTGCTAGCATGTTCCTGAATTCTAATTCTTACAAGAAAAATATACATTTTTCCTTCATAATGCAGTACTGTACTTGAAAGACTGAAAGGAGAACTCATTGCAGGGATGGGGAACACTCATTTCACAAGCAGTTTCTGAACTGAAAGGATATGTTGTGGTTGAGAAATGGTTGGAATTGTTGCTCAAGTTGACTTGACTTTCTCCTGAAGCAGCTTCTCCTGCTGGTTGAAGCCAAGGAGTTACTGACAGAGTATGGCTTATTTCTTTTCATTCTTCTTCTTTTCTGTTCATTCTCTTTTTACCTTCTCTGTCAACTCCAGCGCACAAGAAGGCAGTTGAGAGGAAAAGGAGCAAGTGGGCAGGAAGTTCATGGAAGGAACCTGTGGTGGTTCTCAGCAGAAATCACTACCTGGGTAACAGCAAATAAACTTGAAAAGACTGACATGATGAGGGGAAGAAGAAGAGTGCATGTGTTAGCTGAAAGTCTCTGAAACTCCTGTTAGGATGCCAGGGGAGAGGAATAGGGGAGCCTTCAAGTTTGGCAGTACCAGATGCAGGTAGCTGTGAGCAGTGTTGTGTTCCTCTAGGTCCTGTCCAGGCAGGTGACAAGAAACACTCCCTGCTCTAAAGAGTTTACAACTGTCACAATGGTTTTTTAATTCTGCTGGGTTTGGTGATTGTGCAGATGTAATCCACTCCTCAGTCTGTCTCTCTTGACACAGTTTCTCCCAGTTTTGGCAAACTTCATCCAATGCTTCAGTAGCTGTTGCCAAAGCATGGACCTGCCTGCTGGGACGTGGAGACAGGCTGTCAGTGCCACTGTGCTGTGGAGGAGCATCCCTACTGGTGGTGGGCAGGATCCTTCAATCCATGCAGAGATCTCTGCTGATAACCAGGTGTTACGTGAGCTTACCCTGCCCGTGGTGTTTATCAGGGCAGTGTTCTGTTCAGTACAGGCTGGTGCAGCTGATGGTGGGAGCAGGAAGAGTTCAGTGTTTCAGCTCTGACTGCTCGTGCTCTTTGAAAAGGTGATGAATACAAACACTCTTCTTTCCCTTTGAGGCCTGGATCTACCAGTCTGGCTTAACCTTTTGGTTTAGTTCATGTTCTTACTGAATAGAGCCTCTTCCCTTCTTTTATGCCTCCAGGACTGTGCGCAGGTAGTGCCTGTGCTTGTCTGGCTTCCACTAACACAGAATGAGCTACGCTCATTCCTGAACTTGAGTGTGCTGTTGTTGGGCCCATCAGCTTCTGGGGACTGTTTCCTCCTTCTTATTTCCCGTGGAGCAATCACCATCCTGCTGTCTGTAAAAGAGCAGCTGTGCTTACATGAGACAGTGCTGTGGGTGCAGATAGAGCAAAGCACATATCATCTTTCTCTAGGAGACTGGATGTTTTTTCTGTGGGGAATATTTTCCTGCTTTTGGTCACAAAGGATAAAGTGCTGTCAGTGGAAGTAGCTGCAACTGGACAAGCACCCACCATATGCTGTAGAAATAAAGGGCACATCTTAATGTTGTGACAGCAAGCACAGCACCAATGTGAGGTGCTTACAGGATCACGTTCCCTGGTCTGAATTTCCTTGTGCTGTGTGAGTGCTGCTGCTTTTTCTTCATGCAGTGCAGGTACACTGAGGTGAGTGCCCAAATTGTCCCTGCATCAGGGTACCCTGTTACTGCACATTTCTGTGTCCATAATGACTCTTCATAAACAGGCAAGTTTAAAATATTCTGGCAAATGAATAGTTGCAGTTTTGTTCTGGGCAGCAGCACTCACCCTGATCTGTTGAAGGTTGTCTTACTTTGGAAGGACTTGCCTCTTGCCCACAGTTACATTTAGGTTTGTTACATGTGCCAGGGACTGGGGAGCTTCTGGTCCTGGGAGCAGCCATTTTGCAAGAGCTCAGCAGCCGTTGTTACCTGGCAACAGTATACGAAATTCGGGTTTCAAAACCAGTGAAAATTTCAAGCGAAGATTCGCTGAGACAGGCGGCTTTGCCTTGGGTGTGCTGATGTGGGGGTGCAGATGGAGGGGCATTGCTCTCCAGTGGGGGTCGTCAAATATTGGCCTTGCTAGTGAAGGAGAAGAGTCCCCTTCGCCCCCTGTTATATCTATCCCCTCCTAAAGCCTTCAGAAGATGTGGAAGCCACCAAGCAGCTTGTGCTAGGCCAGATGTGCAAAGTCAGGGCACACACACTCTTCAAAGCACAGCTGAGGCTCTGAACAAAT
The DNA here is from genome assembly GCA_013397055.1 of Pachycephala philippinensis. Classification (NCBI taxonomy): domain Eukaryota; kingdom Metazoa; phylum Chordata; class Aves; order Passeriformes; genus Pachycephala; species Pachycephala philippinensis. The sequence continues at coordinate 138,879 of VWZT01001422.1, read as the reverse complement.
GGCTGCTTTACACAGAATTTGAATGCTATAAACTTCTGTGATTGTTCAACCAAGGGAAGAATATGGGAATCCCATAGGCACAGCTGCACTTTCCTAGCAAAGTTACTTAAACACCTGGACTTCGAGGTCAGGTCTCACAGTCAGGTTTTAGAAAGTAACAAATGTATTTCCAGCCAGCCCCAAATGTTGCAGCTGATCCCTGCACTGCTGGACTTCAGAGGTCTCTCTGCAGGCCTGAGGGTTAGAAGTGACCTGTCAAGAACCTTTTGGTCTGACACTTGATTCAGTAAACCTGAATTACCAGCTTAGTCTTTCTGATCTATGGCTACTTGCTCCTTGAGCCTGGTAAGTTCCTTGAAACCTGTTCTTTGCTGTTTCTCTGATCTGCTGGAATGGCTTGTGTAAGAAAAAGAGCTGTTTCACTCAGATGTGTGGAGGTGAGTTTCTCATCACACAGGAGGTCTCTTACACATCCTTTTTATAGAACACTTTTCCCAACCTGTTCAGCATATTCTACCTGACAGACCAATAGAGGCTGACAAAAAGCATCTGGGGGTGGTGTATTTCACACAGTGCTATTTCTTTTAAATGCATGTTGGGCACAGCTGGTTGTGCTTTTCCTCAGGTTCAGTGAATGAGAACCAGAGACCGTCGAATTCGTATAACGGGGACCTGAATGGGCTGCTGGTGCCTGATCCCCTTGGGAGTGGAGATGGACCTGCTTTGGCCAAGCCAGTGCATCGCAGCATCTCTCTAGGAGCCCTGCAGGAGAAACAAGTCATGTAAGTTTTGTCAAAGAAATGCTAAGAGTGAATAGAAAACAGCTCAGATTCGGTTCTCTTGAGCGTGGACTTGGGTGCTGGGAGTCTGGGTTTTATGTTGAGTTCAGGTGGCAGTTGTGAGCCAGTGGTCTTGGTTAGAGCTTTTGTAGCTTTTGTGAGGCTTATGCGTGGAGTCTGCCATCCTTGCAGCTCAGGAACTGAAGAATATCTGCAGAGTTGTTCAGAGGAGGGGAGCAGGACTGTATATGGTGAAAATTGCAGGTCAAGGTGAATGTGAATCATCAGGACTCTGGTTGAAACTTGTGGTTCCCCTGTAGATGTCCAGCAGGACTCTTTCAGAGACCAGAGTCACCTGAGGTGTTGCAGACCTCATGGAGGTAGCTTTTGCTTGGGTTCTCTGGTCATGGTTTAGAGAGAGGTTGCCATGAGAACCATGAGCAGTGTGCTCTGTTTTGTTGATGAGGTTCCACTGGTTGGTTTTGGTTTCTTTGCACCTTCCGGTGTTGGGGACTTGAATCAAATGTAGGTCTGTGCTCAAGTCAAATGAACTGAAGGTTTTTAAGCTGAGCAAAGCAGGTGTTTGACTCTCTCAAACCCGTGACACAGAGGGAAGGAAGACTCAGCTGAGAGGAGTTTCTGTTTTCAGTTGTTCAGCTCAAGCTCTTAGATGCACAAATCCTGCTGTGTTGCTGTTAAAATTATGAATTTAACATAAAATGTTAAATACTGTGTTCCTTTGAGTCTTGTCTAATTTTTTTCCCCTTCTTTGTTTTTTTTTTTAAAGCTGCCTTTCTGGTGATGACAGCTCCACTTGCGTAGTGATATCAGCAAAAGACGTGGAGATAGTGGCCAGCAGTGATTCCAGCATCACCAGTAAGGCCAGAGGGAGTAACAAGGTAAGGAGCAAGAGAAGGCGTGGTCTGTCTCTCTTTTAGTCACATTAGCTCATGCTTGAATATTTTTAAACAGAAATAAATTTCTTTTTTCTTGTGTCATAGGAGCTTGTAATTAGGTAGAAGTTTGTCAAAGAGTTTAACAAGGGGAAAAAAGTTGGAGCAGTATCTTGTAACTGATTGTTCCTGTTATTCCAGAGTCTGGCCAAGTTATCCTTTAATTTTCAGAAGTCCATGATCTAAGCTATAGGTTCCTGGGAAAGTGTCCTTTCTCCACAAACAAGATTTTTCTGCTGATTGTTTCCTCCCTGGACCCTGAAGGGAGGGTTTCCCTGGCTGCTTTGCTGGCATTAGTCCTGCTGAGGGCTCTGGCCAGCACGTCAGAGCTGCAAGAACCAATATGCTGAAATTAGAGCTGGTGCTGAGCAGAGAACTAAGTCATGCTCAGAACAAATGCTAATGGTTAGGAGAGAGACCTCTGGTCTTGATCCGCTCAGCCCTTTTCAACTTTGTTCTTTAATTTTCCATTTTGTGTTTTTCCATTTTCCATTCCAGTTTGTTCCTTAGCATGCAGTGAACTAAGGGACCAGAAAGATGGAAAAGATGATTCCAGACATTTCTCATGTTTTGTTTTCTTTCTCCTGAACAGGTGAAAATACAGCCTGTTGCTAGATATGACTGGGAGCAGAAATACTATTATGGCAATCTGATAGCTGTTTCAAACTCTTACCTGGCTTATGCCATTAGAGGTGAGATACCTTCTTGTTTGGGATGTGATTTGTATTCTTTTGCTCTTTGTATCATTAAGAAAGGCAAAGTTTACATCAGAACAATATAACTGGCACTAATTGAAACATACCTTGCAACACCCAGATCAGAGTGCTGTTGTAGAGGGAATATAAGCGAAGGTGGAGAGAAGAGTTTGTTATGTGGGAGAGTTAGAAATGAAAGAGAAGGCCTCAGTGGGGATGTAGGAAAAGTTGAAGGACTGCACTGGTTTTACTGGAGAGCTGATGTTCAGATTCCTCCTCTAATCAAATATTTCTGCAGCAAACAAGCTGCTCTGTAGCTAAGCACAGAAACAGCCCCATGGTAATTTGAGCAGATAAGTGTTTGTGATGGATTTGCTTGCATAAATTTAGAGTTGAGTTTAAGGCTAAATTTAGAGGATCCAAAGAGCAACGCAGATGCAATGTCTTGTGCAGTAGAGACAGAAAAGCAGAACAACACAGGGAAAGATTGTTTCACAGCATATGGGAAAGAAAGTGACAGGATGAGAGGAAATGGTCTCAAGTTGTGCCAGGGAAGGTTTTAATTAGATATTAGGAAAAATTTTTTGCATGGAATGGATTCTAAAACATTGGAACTGCCCTGCCCAGGGAAGTGGTGGAGGCACCATTCCTGGAAGTGTTCAAAAAACATGTGGATATGGCACTTGAGGACATGGTTTAGTGGTGAACATGAGGGTGGTGCTGGTTGGACTTGATGATCTTAAAGGTCTTTTCCAACCTTAACAGTTCTATGAAATGAACACAGTTATCTACAGTGTCTCTTTCTGCTCTCATAGAAGCACAGAGTGCTTGTGTCTCTTCGTTCTTAGTTCTCACACCAGTTTGACTGGTCTTTTATGAAATCTACTACTCTGCTCTTGTGGCTTTTCCTAGCTGAGGTTATTTTAGAGTAGCTTAAGGGTGTCTCAGCCTTTAAAAAATATTTTAAAAGCTTGGGTGCAGTAACACTGGGAAGCTGAGTGGTTTGCTAGGGCTGGTGTGGGCATCAGGAAGTGGAAGCACCATGATCTCTGTAAGACTGCCTGCTTTGTAGCGATTGATGTCTGTCTGAAAAGGGGAAGCTGGAGACTTTGCTTACTGTGCACATGTTCTGAAGCATCTTCTTTTCAGTCATGCAAGCCAAAAAGCAGTGAGTGCTTTTTGCAGGGTGAATGTGCATGCCTTTTGCATTCCCCTTACAGAATGTGTATGTGAGCTATCTGCCTCTCAGTGACTCCTTTTCTGCAGTAACCGAAAATTAAATTGCAAATAAAATTAATTCACTGTCACTGGAGGGCAGCCTTGGAGGTGCGGCAAGCTCGGGATGAAGATTTAGGCCTGGCATTTAATAGAGACATCTCTAATAAGGATAATCCTGGGAATTATGAGAAGTTTATGAAAGTTATGGGAGGTTTATGAGAATTATGCAGAGAAACCACAGACGTAAATGGTGACTTCTCCCTGTCTCTGTCCCACAGCTGCCAGCAATGGCTCTGCTATGGTGCGGGTGTTGAGCGTCAGCACTGCTGAGCGGACCTTGCTGAAGGGATTCACGGGAGGCGTGGCAGACCTGGCCTTTGCTCACCTCAACTCCAACCAGCTGGCCTGCCTGGACGAGGCTGGCAACCTTTTTGTCTGGCGCCTGGCCATGGATAAAGAAAAAATCCAGTATCTTGTCCAAATACACCTCCTTTCAGTGTCTGTGTAATGGTTAGATGTGAATGTAACCTCAACATTGCCATTTAATTTGTAGCCTTTGCAGAGCAGCAGCTTGCAGGGGGAAGGTTGATAGTTCTGTTCCTTCCAGAGTATCAAATCAGTCAACTTTTACCTGCATTCAGCACAATCAGTACTTGATATTGCATTGCTTGAAATTCTAGGAGCACCTCAGTGCTTCTGGTCCAGGCAAAGTAGTCAGTGAGAAGTGTCAGTCTGTACCAGCTGGCCTTGGGTGTGGACAGTGTCACCTCAGCTGTGTGACAGAGGTTTGTCTTGTCTGGTTCTTGCTCTTTTCCTCAGTTACTTCTCTAGGGAAGATGATGTAATACTTCCACTCGCTATCTTCCATCCAAACCTGTCATCCTTTTGGTGGCCCTGAAATTTATTTTCGGTGTTCATTACCCTAAATATTTTCCTTTTAATTGCTAGGAGTGATTGCTCAGTACTTCTGGGAAACGTGTGAGATATGTCACCTCAGAGTGTAGGTTTTTAATTTTAATTGTGTACCATCATTTCAAAAGCAACTGGAGCAAAGGTGGTGGTAGTTGCTGAAGACCTGATTTGTAGTGGTGCTCTCGAGCACTCAGCTGGGGGCCATGTGGTAGCTCTTCTCTTTCTGTGGTAGTGTAGCAATGCTAACAAATCATTTAATCATTAGCTGTCACATGGATTGCATGTTCAGATGTGGCTGTGTGCCCCTGTTGTGCTTATCCTGTTACTGCAGCCTGCAAGCGAAAATTGTGAGAACCTCTGAGCTTTTGTAAGCTGAAGCTCTTCTGTCAGTGAAGAAACTCTAGCTTGGCTGCTTTGTCAGCAGAATCCCTTTACCTGCTTGCTTTTTGAATCAATGGCCCAAAAAACCTTGAGGTTTAACAGTATTAAAACAGCAGCCCAAGCCTGAACAGAGCCATTAGTAACAGAGCCAGAATGTTGCATTTCTTAACCCTGGTGATCAGAGAGGAGATCTTGGTTAACATCAAGCGACCTGACAATACCCCACTGAACACCTTCCGAAGGATCATCTGGTGCCCTTTCATCCCGGATGATAACGAGGAGAGCGGGGAGGAGGGAAGTCAGACGTTGGCGTTGTTGCATGAGGACAGGGTAAGGAAACCCTGCTTTGGAAACATTGTCCCTAATTATCATTAGAAGGAAAAAATTTAATGGAGGAAAGAGCTGAGTTTGCAATGGAATTGTAAAGGCTCCTGTCTAGTCTATGTTGGGGATCCTCCTGTAAGATGTTGGATTCCTCTCTTCCCAGGACAGGTCATACTGATCATTCTCTGGGCCTCAGGGGGATAGAAGGGGATAACTTCTGCTCACTGTCAAAAATCAAGGACCACTTGAAACAGAGATGTTGCATGTCTGTGCAGGCTGAGCCAGTACCCAGGGGAGGGGCTTGGTGGGCAGCAGCTACAAATGCCAAGAGCAGTTCCCTGAGTTATGTACAGTGCCAGGAAAGCATCTAATGGCTAAATTGGGTGGAAATGGGAAGGTTTATGTCACATACTTGCCATTGGGCCTGGTGTATAAGGATACAAGATGAGGATCTAGCAAATTCTCTGGATCAAACCAGTGGTTGTAAAAATAAACCTGTGTGCCTACATTTTTGTTTTCCAGGCAGAGGTGTGGGATTTGGACATCATCCGAACCAACAACAGCTCCTGGCCAGTGGAAGTGCCTGATATCAAAGAAGGTTTCATCGTGGTGAAAGGCCACAGCACGGTACAAACCTGTTGTTTGGTTTTCTTTGGGTTATAGTGTCTCAGGAGCTGCAGTTCTTAGGACAGTTGGCTGTAAAAAAAACAGTTGTGAAGCAATTATGATTGTGAAAAGCCAGAAGATCCCAAACCAAAATGAGTTCTATGCATAACATGAATAGCAGTAAGAATAGTGGCAGCAGAATCCATTGTACTTGAATTTGCGGTCTGGAAAAGGTGATGGTTTATTATTACCAAGAAGGAGGGTGCCTGTCAATTGTTGTGTGAAGAGTTAAAATGCTTAGTGTTAGAAGCTGCCTGTTTCTGTTAGAAATCACTCTGGCCTTCTCTACTCTCGGACTGTTAGTCAAATTCTTGCTTGAAGATAGAGCTTTTTCTTCTTGTAAAATTTAAAAAAGCTATACAATTACTTTTCTGTGTCTCTTTTCCCTCTGTGTAGTGCCTGAGCGAGGGAGCACTTTCTCCAGATGGAACTGTGTTGGCCACAGCAAGCCATGATGGTTTTGTAAAATTCTGGCAGATCTATATTGAGGGACAGGATGAGCCAAGGTAACTGGAGAATTGGCAAATGAAGGATCTTGGAACAGAGAGCAGAATTTTCTCTGGGAGAATTTCCTTAATACAGAATCATCTGTGATGGTCATTCTCAGGACATCATAAAGATACAACTTAAATGTTTGTAATTTGTTGCTGAAAAATTGCGTCACTGAATATCATAGGCTTATGGGAAAAGCAGAAGGCTGTGTCTGGAAACAGGAATTCTGTGCTTTGTACAGGCTGTAGTCAAACTCCTGCACTGTCCATGTAAATGCAGGAAGCTGCTCTGAGCTGTTCTTCTCAATGTTGACTGCTTCTTGTGTTGTTCAGACACCAGACCAAGTGGCAACATAGGATTTTGTTTATTTATTGGTAACAATGTTTGTCTGCATGGACTGTGATCTCATTTTATATGACTTGTAAAGAGCTACAAATCAGTAATGCTTTGTGGCTTCTGGGCACAGAGAGTTGTGTGTTAAGTGTCTGCATCCTCCTCATTTACCACTCCCTTCACACTTGTGTGTTTCCGCTGATTTATTCCCAGGTGTCTTCACGAGTGGAAACCCCATGATGGCAGACCTCTTTCCTGCCTGCTCTTTTGTGACAACCATAAAAAACAAGACCCAGAGTAAGTCTCCAATCCTGTGCTTGGACTGTTAAAGTTTAGCTGTGTTTTCTAACTCTGCCTTGCCTTGTGAGTTCCTTGTAACTGAAGCATACTTTAAAAATTTTAGCTTTGTAGCAGGAGCAAGTCCTGTCCTCTTTGTAGTCAGTTTTCTAGTGATGGAGAAATAAATAAGACTGAAGCACAACCTAAAGTGACCTTAATCATAGTGCCAATTACATGAAAGTAATGAGAATTCTAAATTGAGGAGTCCTCTCAGATTTGTGGTATGGTCAGTCTTAAATGGCCTGTCAATCCTCCAAATTTCAACTGCAGTTGATGAAAATACAGCTTTTAGTGTTATTGTTTCTTCAGTCAGTTGTGGCCTTAAGGTTTCTGAGAGGTGTAGTGGTTTCTAGTCTGCCTCAGAGCAGGAATTTTCTGGGAATTTTAAGCCACAGTTGGGCAAAATCAGCCATGGGCAGCTTGTGAGGAGCTTTTCTGCCAAGGACCAGATCTTCTTTAAGAGAACTTGGATCTGTTGTGCCTGCAGGGTTCCCTTCTGGAGGTTTCTCATCACAGGAGCTGATCAGAACAGAGAACTGAAGATGTGGTGCACGGTGTCCTGGACCTGTCTGCAGACTGTCCGGTATGTGCTGGTGGATGCCTCTGAAGGGTGGGATTTAGGGGTACTGAATTTGCAAAGGTGATCCCTGATCTCCAATGGATTCTACTCCAGCCCAAATTTGAGCCTCCTCCTTTGCCATTCCAGCCTATCATTGGAAGCTCTCAGGGCTGTGGCAGACTGTCAGATCAAGCTTTGGCAAGGCCAGGGAATTTTATGCTTTTATTATTTGTGTTACCAAGACTTGTTGTCTTTGCCTTGTTCTGTAAAGCATAGACATAGCTGTAGCATGAGGAGAGGCTGCACACCAAAACTGCACACCTTGAGTGTTTTCTTCTCGAGAAATTTTAGATATTCAGTAACCAGTCTAGGATTTTTTCCTATTAATGCTTTCTCTGTTTAAATTATGAGAAGCTGCTGTACTGATAGAGCTTAAGAAATTATCCAAGTCTTAAATGATTTTCCTTCTTTAAGGGAGAAGAATATGACATAGAGCCGAGTGCTGCTTTTTCCACCTCATGCTACAGAAGGTCCAAAACTTGTGGAAGGGTTATTTTGATTTGGTGGATTTTGAGTTTTAAATCTGTAGCATTGACTCTTGTACTCCTATGAATGTGGAACATGTTAAGTACTGACAAAGTGTCATGTTTCACTTCAGTGTTCAGAATCCATAACTTGATCCTATTGTGTGATCTCCCAGCTGCTTTCTTAGCTGATATCAGCACTGATTTCAGCAGTGTTCTAGTGGGTGGTTGCACTGTAATAGGGCTGTAAACTCCCTAAGGTTCTGTGGGATTTTTGGTGTTTAATGCAGTTTCATAGCAATCATGCTGGTTGGGCTAATCTACCTTGCTGTCTGCATCCCCTCCCTCTTATTTGTCTATGTAGCTTTTCTCCTGACATCTTCAGCCCCATGAGTATTCTTCCCAGCCTGAAAGTCTGCCTGGACCTCTCTGCTGAATATCTGATTCTGAGTGATGTGCAGAGAAAAGTAAGTAATTCATTTTATTGCTGCCTGTGGGCAATGCTGACAGAAGCAGAATTGGCCTTGTGTGTGACTGGTTCTGCTGCCTAGGTCTGGGATTTGCATGTTAGTAGACAAAAATGCAGAGGTTGACTCAGCAATTTCACTGTTAGATGAAAAAAGGTAACAATTCAGCTGAGTAATCCTGAGGAGCCTTAAGGATTACTTCTCACCCTTTGTAAAGCTCTGTAAAGCTCTCATTTGGAGATACTTGTGTCTGGCATGGCAGGATTGAGTTCTTGATGAACATTGACTCGCCTAAGAGTGTGGTGCTTGTGGTTCCCATGAGTGTTCCATTTCAAATTTCAAGACCCAGGCTTTATTCCTCACGTTATCTCCCTTGTTCCAAAACGGTTTTGACTGCTAGGCTTTCTAGTCCCCACACAACACTTGGTCTGCTCTGAAAGCTCTGATTTACCATTTCTGATTCTTCCAGGTCTTGTATGTGATGGAGCTGATGCAGAACCAAGAGGAGGGCAAGGCTTACTTCAGCTCCATCTCGGAGTTCCTCCTTACCCACCCCGTGCTAAGCTTTGGCATCCAGGCCGTGAGCCGCTGCCGACTAAGGCACACCGAGGTGCTCCCAGCAGAAGAGGAGAATGACAACTTGAGTGTAGGTAGGTGACAAAATTTGGCTGCTGTGTGATCAGGATTTCTCTCCTGGCTGGTTCTGAGTTTCTTGTGGAAGGCCGGTCACTTCTCCCAAACAGAAAGACAAGAGGAAACATCCTCAGGTTACACCCAATGAGGTTTAGATTGGGTGTTAGGAAAAATTTCTTCACCAGTCTTAAGCTGGGTTGTTAAGCATTGGAACACAGGATTCAAGGTGTGGCCTCACCAGTGCTAAGCACACAGGGGGTGGTCACTGCCCTGGTCCTGCTGGCCACACTGTTGCTGATACAGACCAGGATGCCAATGGCCTTCTTGGCCACCTGGGCACACACTGGTTTATTTTAAGCTACTCTCAACCAGCCCCCGCAGCCCCTTTCCCACTGGGCAGCTTTGCAGCCACTCTGCCCAGCCTGTAGTATTACAGGGGGTTGTTGTGACCCAGGCACAGGACCTGGCACTTGGCCTTGAACCTCACACAATTGGCCTCAGCCCATCAATCCAGCCTGTCTAGATCCCTCTGTAGGTCCTTCCTGCCCTCCATCAGATCAACGCTCCTGGCCAGCGTGGTGCACAGCACTGCCAGCCAGTCAAGGGAGGGGATTGTCCTGCTCTGCTCTGCACTGGTGTGGCCTTGACTTGAGTCCCATGTGCAGTTTTGGGCACCACAATATAAAAAAAGACACTAAGCTGTTGGAGAGTGTCCAAAGGAGGGCCATGAGGATGGTGAAGGGGAAGGTGTATGAGGAGTGGCTGAGGTCACTTGGTCAGTTAAGCCTGGAGAAGAGGAGACTGAGGGAAGACCTCATTACAGTCTTACAGCATCCTCATGAGGGGCAGCCACTGATCTTTTCAATCTCATGACCAGTGACAGGACTCACAGAAGCGGTATGAAGATGAGTCAGGGGAGGTTTAGGTTGGATATCAGGAAAAAGTTTTTCACCCAGAGGGTGGTTAGGCACAGGAACAGGCTCCCTGGGGCAGTGGTCATAGCACTGAGCCTGTCTGAATTCAAGAGGCATTTGGACAATTCTTCCAGGCACGTGCAGTGATTCTTGGGGTGTTCTGTGCAGGGCCAGGGGTTGGACTTGATGATCCTCATGGGCCCCATCCAACTCAGGATATTCTATGATTCTGTGGAGTTGTCTGCAAACTTACTGAGTGCTCTTGATCCCCTCATCCAGATCATTGATAAAGAGAATCTGTATCGTGCTGGTTCTTTGCTGTCAGTTCATTCTGCTGTGATGTTTTTGTAGTACTTTGTCTATAGTTTCCATCCAACTTCATGTTTTACCTTTGTCTCCCTTCCAGAAGGTGCTCAGGGCTCTGGGGCTGTTGAATCAGCAGCGGGCGTGCTGATAAAACTCTTCTGTGTGCACACCAAGTGAGTATGTGTGTGCAGCTGTCTGTAGTTGTCCTAACCCTGCACTGACCTGTAGAAATTTAACTTACTTAAATCCTTTTGCTCAAAACAAAAGCTGCTTGGCCCCATAGAAATTTCTGGCTGTGGTGTGTATGGCCTTACCAGGAGGTAGCCCTTAATGGTGTGACAAACTTGTATTTCTGTAGCCATGAGTGATTTAAGAATGGTGCTCACACACAAGTGCTGAGAAACATCTCAAATACCCTGGGTGTCAGAACTGGGTGACACGGTTGAGTGAGGATCAGCTTGTGTTGCTTCAGTGACAGGCAGAAAACACTGAAGCATTTTCCAAGGGAATTAGTTCAGTGAAGAGAAATCTTCTGAGCCTTAAGACTTCTCTTGGTGGTTCTTAAGCTGATCAGAGATGCTTGTTTCTTTCCAGGGCCCTACAGGATGTGCAGATTAGATTCCAACCTCTTCACAGCCCTGACACAAGTGCTTCCATGCCTTCCCATGGCTCTCATGAAGAATTTGGTGAGCATGTGTGTTAAATTGGTCTTCTGTGTTGCTGAGCCTTTAAAGGTTGTTGATGGGGAGAGCAGGAGGGTGGTTTTGGGTATCTCTTTGTACTGCAGTGGTGTCATTTCATAGGGGGTTCTGAATATGAAGTAGCAGTGAAGCAGGAAGCTGGTTAGACCCTAGTTGTGAGTACGGAGTTTGGGATGTGTTAGACCAAGAGTGCTAATGCTTTGTACATGCTTGAGTTCACCTTCCTGGGTGATTTGGCACTTGTGCAAGAAACTTGAGGTTTATCTCTTGTCAGGTGGAAGAGATCAGAGCGACAGCAGAGCTGTGGGAGTAGAGGGGACTGGGCTGTCTGTGATGTGCTCTTTCAGCTCATTCACCATTCTGGGATGTGACAGTTAAACTGGCCTTGCTGCTAGGGAAGAAAGGAAGCTTGGACGTTTTATTATCAAAGCCTGATAAAATCCACTCTGGCATACAAAGAGAAAGCGTAACACAGGATTTGCTTTGCCCTAAGCTTTGACTGGCATGTTGCAGGGTTTTTGCTTGTTCTTTTTGGAATCAAGCATGGCATGCAATGGCATAAGTTCATACTTTGTGAAATTAGAGCTTTAATTTTGGAGGGAAGTTCCAAACTGATTTGTATCTCTCCCTTGAAGCCTTTCCAGACCACATGGCTGATCTGAGCACGGAAGGGCTGGGATCTGAAAAGGAATCTGTGCATGGCTCCCAACCAGACCTGCGGCGTATTGCTGACCTGCCCGTGCCAGCAGACTTCCTTTCTCTCTCCAATGATGCCAAACCCAAGCTGATGACTCCAGATGCATTCATGACACCAAGTACTTCTCTTCAACAGGTAATCAGAGATCAGCACTGTTATGGTGATGCAAGGGATGGGAGTGGATTTTGGTAATTTTGGGCATGCTTTCCAGGCTGTAGTGATTCTGATAGGCTCTGCTAGCTGAATGCAGAGTGCACAGGAAACTCTGCATGTAACCAGACTGAGCAAAGACATGTTGGCACATCTAAAATGCTAAGCTGGCCTAAGCTTGTGTTGTAAGTGCTGTGTTTAGCTGCAAAACTGCTGATGTAACTGTGCTTTGTAGAAATACGGCTTTGCTAAATAACTGTATCTAAGCTGGGAGACTGCCCTTACTGGTTTACACTTTGTTTGGGGTTATGATGTAACTGTAATGGAAGAAAATATGCCACCTCTGCACATCCCATCTGTGGGAATGCAGATCTGAAATGATCAGGTAGGTAAGTGGGACTGTTCAGACTTGGGACACCCTGCTGGAGTACCTCACTCTCTGCCACAAGCCCTCTGCCTCTGCACTGGTGAGGTCACTTTGTTTGGGGACAGCAGCCCCTCGATAAAAGCAGCCGTGGCTCATATGATGAGGATGTTTTGGGACTTGCCTTCAACCAGCACCTGAGCACCTTAGCAGTACAGTTCAGCCTGTGGGGATGTTTTCTACTCCCTCTTCACCAAAGACTCTCTAGGAGTCTTTCTTTCTCAGGTTGAGTTGTGTTGTTGCCCTCTGTCCCATCCTGACTGCTGTGTGCTTCCTTACAGATCGCTGTCTCTCCAGGCAGCAGTGTCAGTTCCCTGACTGCAGTCACAGCCATGAGCAGCACTTCTGTCACGGATGCCTCTCTGCCCAGGTAAATAGCACAGGAGTTAAAGAATACATCTGCAGCTGAACTGATAGAGGCCTTTGGGATAGCACAGAGCTGTAGCATGTCTTGTAGGAGAGGAAATTGTAACCAGAGTTAGAAACTGGCCTGAGTCCCAACATCCCTGTATAGGCAGCTGTTTGCATCCCTAATGCAGCTTGGAACATGTCTGTTGTCATCTAGGGGCCAACAAGAGTGTTTCATGTGTGCCTCATAGGGATTCTGTTATTGCAGCTCAGTTTTGTTGCTCTACATGCTTTTCCCCAAAGGGCCGTTGTTGTTTACAGGTAAGAGAACACTGCAGCCACCAAGGACAGTGAGAGAATTGGCACTGGTAGGAAAATGTTACAGTGTGACAGTCGCCTGCATAACAGGCAAGAACTTCACTTCTGGGCTTGGGAAAAGGAGAGAGACCTGTCTCATAGTGTCGTGTTTTCCCTGTACTCTGTACAGTGTGCACTGGAGATACAAATGGTCCCTTTTCTCACTGACCCCTTGAATTCTAAGAGATTGCAATGCCCCTTTTTTCTTTTTTGTTGTTTCCACCTGGTATCTCTCTGGGCTGTGTGGGGGCTAGGAGATGGACGGCTCATTGACAGGGAGTAGCTGACCATGGAAAGAGTAAGGGCTCCTCCACTGACCTTTGTACCCCATCTCCTCACCTTGAGTGTTCGATGCAGATCAATCATTTCTTTGGGCTGCTTGATTTGGTGGTGTCTGTTTCTGCAGAGCATCAGAAGACTTGACTGTGAGCCCCAAGATGCAGCTGGACACCAGCCTCACGCTGAGCAGCAGCAGCAGCAGTCTCCAGACCAGTCCTAGGAGTCACTCTGTTCTTATCCCAGGCCTCCCTGACAAGCTAACACCAAAGGCACCTGTTCCAGTAAGGCTCCAAATGCTGCTCCCTTCCTTCTCATGGGCCTGTACAAGCTGAAATTGCTCAGCCTGGGGAAAAAAAAAGGCTCTGAGGAGTGGAGTGGCCTTTCAGTGCTTAAAAGAGATGAATGACTTTTTACATGGGCAGAAAGGGATAGGGCGCGGGAGAATGATTTTTAACTAGAAAAGGGGAGATTTAGGTTAGATGTTAGGAGGAAATTCTTTATTCAGAGGGTGGTGGGGCACTGACACAGACTTCCCAGGGAAGTTTTGGATGTCCCATCCCTGAAAGTGTTCAAGGCCAGGTTGGATGGGGCTTTGAGCAACCTGGTCTAGTGGAAGGTATCTCTGCCCATGGCAGTGGGGTTGGAATGAGATGAGCTTTAAGGTCCTTTCCAATCCAAATCTTTCTAGGATTCTATGAAATTACACTTATTTGGATGTTAACAGGGACAGTGTGTGCCCTTTGGAAAACACAGATGGTGGCACAGACCTGCAGCCCAGTTTCCTCAACCATGTTGATGGAACTCGTCCATATATAGAACAGCATGTCTCTGAAAACCAGAGACAGCTCTAGCTCATACTGTCACTATCCCAGTGGCTGGACGTGGTCAGCCTTTAGGAGACAATGCTGCCTGGAAAGGTTTATTCCTGCTTGTTGGTCTGATGAGTCTGAAATAGCAATTTCCTATCTCTAAATTTTGATTTCCCAGTGTTATGTAAAATGGATCATGACCAAAGCTTGAGATTGAAATAAGTTTTCAGTCTAGGAGATGTTCAGTGTTAAAACTGATGTTTTCTCTCAAAGAGGAGGAAGTCTGGAGCAGAGCAGGGAGGTAGAATTACTGTTATATTTTCTTTTGAAAGTGAGTTCAGACTAGCGTTGCCTTAAGTGTGTTGTTAGCCCTACTGAGAGTCCACTACACGTCCTGGGACCGTTTTCCATCTGATGAAGGAGTGGGAGCCAGGGATCACATGAGGAAAGGATAGAGCAGGCTGTTTCCGGAGGCAGTTTGGTGTAAGGCACCAGGGGTTCTTGGGGTGTCTCCACATTACCCTAAAGGCTCTTGTTTGATTTTTGTTCTCAGGTCGCACCAGGAAACTCCTCTCTAGCACTGGAACTGCAGGAAGTGGAGCCCTTGGTGGTGCCCCAGGCTTCTCCCACCCGCGAGCGCTCCCCAGACGTCATTTCCTCTGCTTCCACAGCCATGTCCCAGGACATCCCAGAGATTGCTTCCGAGACCCTGCAGCGCAGCTTTGCGGCGGCTCCGTCCGGGCTCCCCGGGGAGGTGCTGGAGCCCGGTCACCACGCAGACAGCATGGCCTCAGCCGCCTCAGCCCTGCACTTGCTGTCTCCCAGGAACCGCCACAACTCCGAGCACAGCCACCACTCTTTGGACATGCCTCCAGTGGAGGTGGACAGACTGAATGCTCCATCATTACTGGAGACTGCTTTAACTCAGGAAAATGCATCTTCTGACAGTGTTGTGAGTCAGCCATGGCCAGCGGCTCCTGACATAACCCGGGAAACCAGGAACAGCATGGCAGACAGGTAATCACTGGGGTTTGTCTGGCGCAGGGCAGTTCGTTTGCACTTGCCAAATGGGCAGATTGGTGAAAAGCTCTTATGTTGTGATTAATCCAGAGCAGTTCTCCATCCTTCTGTCCCTTAAAGGATCTGATGAGCCAGCCTTCCTGCATACTTGGTCTGTATGCTGCGTCCTGAACTTCCTAGGCCACCTCTAACCATTTTTGCTCTCTGATACCCTTTGCAGCATAAATGATCTCTATTAAGAAGGTGAAAAGTCTACTTTATTGGCCTTCATGTTCACCTGGAGACTTGAGATACGATTTTTTTTGTGTGTGTGCACTCTGGAAATCAAGCCAGTACAAGCTAAGTTCTGCCCCAGGTGATGCATTCCTGCAGGCTTTTGTTGTGAATCAATTAACACATAACTGACAGGTCTGGTTAGAGGTTTATTGTATATCTCTCTTCTAGGATTGGCTCTATGCAGCTAGTGTTATAAATAAATAAAGTACTTTAGCAGTCAGAAAATAAATGGCAGTGGAGCAGGAATGAAGAATGGTGCAATATCACTTAGGCTGCCTAGAAGGAGCAATCTGTTATGCTGGACCAGTGCTGGGTTTCATGACACAATTAGTGTCCCTGTCTTGTAGTGGGGTGAGAACAGTGAGATGCATCTGGCATCTCCAGAGTCTGCTTAGGCCAGGGCTACATGCACCATGAGAGCCTGCAAACACCTTCCTTTTCATCAGGACTAGAAGGCTGAGGAGGTCTGTGTTGTCCCTCAGGTAATCCTGGACTGTTCCCTCATCAGAATTGAAAAAGGCCTCACCTTGTGCCTCCACAACTGAGGATGTTGTTCCAGGAAACCGTCCCGTCTGATGGCTCTGGAAGGGAATTAAGACTGTGTTTCTACACAGTATTTTTGCTTTTACTCATAATATGAACTTGAGAAAATAATTTTATAGGAATTTGCAACTCCCGTCAATCACATACTGTCTTTGCATTCTTTAGGATGTCTTATATCAGATTATCAAATCAGCTGTCTCTGACTGTGAGAGATTTCACAAGTGCTCACTTCTGTTTAAAGTTCTTCCTGCAAGCTGCATTCAGGCAGACCCACGTTACAGCCTAGAAGCACGTGCAGTTTGCTTTCAAAATCATGACACTCAGACTAGATCCACTGTTACAATTCCGTCTGTTAGAGCTGACCCATCACATTCGCACGCTTCCTCAGACACGTTAAGGAACTAAGAAGCACTGATGATTTTTGCTCCAGCGATCAGTACTAAATGAGGAACAACAAACCCAAGATGATGCTATTCACTGAAGTATGCTGTGCTGCCAGGTTTGAGCAGTGGCTTACCTCTCTTGTATGAATGGCTGTTGGGAGATAGTTCTGGGAACTATGCTTCTAGCATAGCTGAGCTGCTTCTTCCTTCTGGACAAGTTCAAGTGTTTAGTGCCTCTACACAACACCTGCCTCTTCCTGGATCTGTGGGATCAGTGTGGGGTTGATTTTTGTTATAGACTTTCTATCAGGATCTCATGAGGCATGGAGAGAGTGAGTATCCAAGCTGAAAGAGACTTTCATGATGGTATTTTCTTTTTTCCTCTCTCTAGCCCAAGGGATGAGGTTGAAGAAAAGCACAAGAGCTCTTCCTATCATCGACACAGCTACCACCTGCTGCAGCATGACAGCCAGGATGCCAGTGCAGAACAAAGGTATCAGAGTGCTCAGCCCCCTCTCTCACCCTGCATGGACTCAGCTCAGGCTGCATTCATGCCTCTGTCCCCAGCCAGCCTTCATGTGTGGGGTGAATGTCTCTGCTTTGTCTCCTGACTTAATGTGTGTTTGCAGCCCAGCTTCCCTAATGTTCTGATGACTTCAGCTCATCTCAAGATTGGCCTCTGGGCACTCTCCACTTTATTGTCTGTAGGGAAAGATTTGATTGTGCTGCTTCTAAAAGCAGGGACCAAGCTTGGTTTAATTACCAATAAAAACCTATTACGGGATCAGTTTCCAAATGTTGTGCCTTATATAAGGTAGTAAGGGTACCTCAAGAGTAAGTTTCTTGCTTCTGACATCTTTCCTCCCTAAAGTTCTGTGGGCACATTCTGTGTGCCTGACAAGCTCAGCCCTGTTGGACAGCTGAGGGTTGTCCACAATCCACACGTAAATTCAGACGGAAATATGCAGCCTGTATTGGAAGCTGGTCAGCAGGTGAAAGTCTCCAAGGTACTGAGGATCACAGATGTCTTAGGCTCACCTGATCCTCCTCTGTTCTTGCAATGCTTTCTGTGTCCAGTGCTTACTGTCTGTAAAGCTGTAAGGGTGTGCTGTGCTTGGGTTCCCTGCTAGGCCATGCTGGGACTCGTGTGCCAGTGTTTGCAGCTGAACAGGCATCGTTCAGCCATGCCGCCTGGGCCCTGGCTGTCCCTAATGCAGGGACCCTCCAAGTCTTGCTGCACAGTGCTCGAGCTCAGCCTGAGCAGGCCTGGATCAAAGCAGAGCAGCCTGTTCTGAGCTCTGTAGAGGTGACTGTGGAAGGTTAAGGTGGGGGTGTCTGTAGCTGACTCTGGCTGTGTGTGGATGAAGAGCCGTGTGGATCCCTCCCTGCAGTGAAGGCTGATACCGTCCAGTGTTGTGAGTGATGTCCTCTCCCCTGCTGTTCCTTCACAGTGACCACGATGATGAAGTTGCAAGCTTGGCTTCTACGTCAGGTGGATTTGGTGCCAAAGCATCTGCGCAGAGGCTGCCGGTGAAGGACTGGAAGGTCAAGGCATCCCCCCGGGCTTCCCCAAAGCTAAAGCGGAAGGGCAAGAAGGATGACGGGTACGCTGGGCTTGCCAGGACACAGGAGGCTCTGGGACCAGCTGGGCAGGGCCACAACCTCTTGTAGCCATTGGGGTCTGAGGCAGCAGCCAAGTGCTCCCAACCCTCACCCCATTTGCAAAGGGCAGGAACCCCACAGAAAGCATTGCTGGTTAATCAAACACTGACTGTCACTCGGGCGTGGGAATAGTTCTGCACTATCTCCAGCTGGGACTCAAAATCCAAAATATAGCCTGGGCTTGAGAAGAATGTGTGGGAGGTAAATTGCACTCTGTGAGGGGACACTGGGTCCTTTCACCGGTTTCAGTGAAGGCTTCGTTGAAGCTGTGATGCTGTGAGTATCACAGTGGCCTCCATTTCTAACTGGCTTCTGAACAGTGGCACAGTGCCCTTGTTCAGCAATATACCTGCTTGCTGCTTTTGTGTGTTTCTAAATGTGCCTATATCAGTATCCTGTAAGTGAAAATTGGTGACTGGAAAGGTCTGCCTGTGGCTCATTAGACCAGTCTGTCTGCATCAGTGTGAGGAGAGCAGCATAGCTGCTGCACGGGGCCCCCTCCTCTTCTTGTGTTCCCACAGCTCCATGATTTGGATCTCTAGCTGTGCAGATCACAACAGAGATGGGCTATGGCATTTAATTCTGGCTGTGGTCCTGCACAGTGACACCCTGAAGCTTTTGGCTTCTGAAATGGCTTTCACTTTTTCTGCCTCTGTCCTTTTAAAGTTACTGAGTGGGTACTGTCTGGGAACTAAAAATGTTTGCTTTTCTTAATAGATCTATGACTTCGATGGAGTCATACGATATTGGGGGATCGGTTCTTTATTCTGCTGTATGAGCTGGAGTGCATCACTCACATAGTTTCTTCACCTTGAGAGCTGGAATCACACCAGATGATTTGTGCTCATTCATTCTAAATTTTAGCAAACGAATTACTTGTTTTTTCTTTGGTAAAATATCGGGAGACCTTCAAAAGCTGTTTGGCAAAGTCTTCCCTGGCTTTGAATTTGGACAAAACTGAAAAATCAGTGTGCAGTGCACTTTGTAACAGTCCTTATTACCACTTGGTTGAGGTGTCCTCTCTGCAAAGGGACCAGTCTGTAAGGAACTTCAGGGTCTGTGAATAGTGCAAATGATAGTCACAGTGCTGTAAGGACTGGGATTTCGTCACCTTCCCATCATTCTTCATGTTATATGAGGCAAAATGGAAGTATAAGCTGGAGTGTAAAATCTAAAGCAACCATAAAATGTGTGATCTGTTTTGGCAGAAGACTTGGATAATAAGAGGAGTTAATTGACATAATTGGGTTACTACTCTTTCTCTATTTATTTCCAGGGATGTGAACCAGTCACCAAGATCATCTAACAATCAGGTGAGTCAGAGCTGCTCTTCATGATGCTTCATATCTTACTAGGAAAGACCTAAGAGAAAGTTCATCCCAGTTCCTTGAAGTATCATGGGCCATGCCCGAGCAGGTTGAGATGGGGCTGCATGTGGGCTTGACATTGCTCTATGCTGACATGCAGCAGAGAAGGAGCTGCTCTGTGCTCTCCAGACTGATGATTTCTTTCTTTCTCTGCCTGTGCCTGCAGCAAGATAAGCTGTTCCCAGCAAAGAAAGGGTCACTGGGGGACTGGCCATGATGTGTGTGTCTCTTGTTCCTTCCCCTTAAGGGTGGGTCCTCACACTCCTTTAACTATTTTGAGCAGGTGATGAGACAACACACTATAGATTTATACTTCTCCAGTTGTTTTCTTATTCATAAATAAATAAAAGAGCTGAAAAAGTGCTCTAAGAAACCTCCTTACTATACTGATTGCACAGCTCTTTCATGGGTGTTTGAGGTTGTTGTTTACATTTGTACATTACTCTCAGTACCTGGCCAAAAGTGAATAAAATCTGCTTTGAAGGGGGTCTTGAATCTAAACAGTTGATATTCAGAGCAACCATTTATTCATTCCATGCAGGAACCTTGCTTTATCAGTTTATTCCTTGGCACAGAAGTTCTTGGGAACAGGCATTAGGCTGGTCCGGTTTGCTGTGTTGTGTGTTACGCTTCACTTCCAGGAACAGGGGTTGACTCAATGCTGAGCAGAAAGCTCAGCTGACCTCCAGTGCTGTTAGAAATGAATGCTTGTCCTCTCCACACACAGGTGACACCAGAGTTCCAGGATGAGCTGATGTGCATCCTGAGGAGCCAACAGCGGGAGCTCTCCGAGCTGCGGCAGAACCAGATGGAGCTGCTGCAGAGACTCACGGATCACCTCGATGCCATCCAGAGCTCCCTCATGGGCCACATGGAGAGGGTGATCGACTCCCAGCAGGAGCAGGAGCGTATCCTTGTGTGCAGATGTTGAGTGGAAGGCTGCAAGGCAGACTAGAGGCATGAGGAAGGCTCAGAAAGGTCAGGGATCTTGGGAGCGTGGGGCCATAGGTGCAGTACGATTGCCTGGCTGCAGTATAACTATTTCAGTTCCTCTCAGGCCCTGTCTAAGGGTAAGAAACTCAGAAACAGAACAAAGAACTGACACTTTCTCCATGCCACTAAATCTTAGTTACCCATTAAGCCGTAAGTGCTGCAGTGCTGGTGTAGACCAGAGATGCACTTGCTACATTATCCCACCTCAGGCAGGGGCCAGTTGCACAAGAGTAATTATGGGATGATCCTTTCCTTCCTTTCCTCCTTAAGGCAAGTCAGTACTTGCACCAGAAATAGCATCTGGCTGCCATACTGCATAGCTGGATACAGAATTATCTTGTTTGTCCACGTTTATTCATATGGTGGTCTACAGGTCCCTTATGTGTTGCCTGAGAAGTGTTTTCTTTTGGTGCTTTCAAACCTGGTATCCAGTTATTTGTGTTGAGTCATTGGTTCCTGTGTACATTTCCTGCACTGAATTTGGTTACATTCCCCAAACTGAGCAGCTCCAGCCTATCTTGTGTCTGAAATCACCCTGAACTTCTATGACAACAGTTTTCTCTATTAATTAGTCTTGGATTTTCCTTTTTTGGCCGTCAGTCTGATATTCACAGATAGTTTAGATACCTTTCTACTGAATTTCAGTGTCCAGAGCTATTTTGTATTACTAGAATAATTTTTCCTTTCTGCACAACTTTATGCATGGACTGAATTTTGTCAGCAGCTGAATTGTCATTTCTTTATTTGTTTTGTTGGTGTTTGGTGTTTGTTTGTTTAAGATGTGTTTGTATGTTTGCTCCTTCAGAGAGCTTGCTTGCTTCATGAGGTATGAGTAGCCTAAGCCGGGGTTTGCTCCCATGCACTGTATCACTTACGTCCACTAATTCCATCCTATAGAAACATTTTTACGAGCTTGCTGTTCATGGATAATGGACTTGATAGTTTCTGGTGTCCTGGTTTTGGCTCAGATGGAGTTAATTTTCTTCACAGCAGTTCATGTGTGTTATGTTGTGGATTTGTGACCAAAACAATGCTGATAACACACTGGTGTTTTTGCTGTTTTCTAAGCCCTGTCAAGGCCTTTTCTGTTTCTCACGCTGCTCTACCAGGCACTGGCTGAGGGTAGGCAAAAGTTGGGAGGAGACAGAGCCAGGACAGCTGACCCCCAGTGACCAAAGGGATGCCTCATACTGTATGTGCTCAGCAGTAAAGGCTGGGGGAAAGGAGGAGGAAGAGGAGATGCTCGGAGTGATGATGTTTGTCTTCCCCAGCCACCGTTAGGCGTGAGGGAGCCCTGCTTTCCTGGGAATGGCTGAACACCTGCTCGCCGATGGGAAGTAGTAAATCAATTCCTTATTTTGTTTGGTTGGCGTGTGTTTTGCTTTACCTCTTAAACTGTCTTTACCTCAACCTATGAGCTTTCTCACTTTCACCCTGCCTGTTCTGTCCCCCATCGCCTGCAGAGGAGTGAGTGAGTGATTGGCTGGCGAGGGTTGAGCTGCCTATGAGGCAGCCAAGTTAACCACAATATATAGGAAACAGTACTGTCCAACTTCTTTTAGCTGTTTGACTTTCCTATCTTGCCTTCCAAAGCTCTTCTCTCACCCTGATCAATTGTTTAAGAGCACCCTGTTTCAGGAACATAGCAGTAATGTTATGAGACCCATCTTTCACCAGAGCTGCACATTTGCTCTCACTGAGCCTCTGGAGGTGAGGCTGCTGTCCATCTTTGTGGACAGGAATGTTGTAGGTAGACAGGAAATGTGGGTTTTGTGCTCCTTAACACGAATTCTCATTAGAGAGAAGACTGGACCGGGTGCTGACGGAAGGGCAGCAGCGCAATGGGCAGCTCCAGGAGCACCTGTCCCAGCAGCTCTCCCAGTCCCTGTCCACAGCTGTGTGCAACCGTCTGGAGAGGACCATTCGGGAGGAGATGAAGAAGACAGTGCCCCAGTGTGAGTGTGGCTGCCTAAGTACGGGGGATGGATCCCTGCAGGTAGCTCCATAGGGATGGAAAGCACACTGAAAGTGCTGGCACTGTATGCAGCAGGAGTTAGGTTGTGTGAACGCTAGGCTCTGCACAGCAGACTGCTGTGGGCCCCACTGTAATCTGAGAAGGGGGGCTGTGGTTTAGAAGCAGTATGAGGCTCCCAGAGGGAATGCCTTTCCAGAGAGTGTGGTCTGACCTTCCATTATGATCTCTAAAGCCTTTGGAATCTGTTCGGTGGAGAAAGGTGAAACAGGCTGATGAGTTTGGAAATGTTGAGACTTGGCTGGAGCAAGCTTGAACTTGCGTTAGCCCTTTTTCGATGCTCTGGCAACATGCATGTAAGGAAATGTTCCAAAAACTGCTGGTGGGAAAGCCTGCAGCCAGTAGCTGCCTATGGCAGGTGACCCATTCTGGGTCAGGTTAGCTGTGACTTTGTCATACCAAGTCTTAAAAACCTTCAAGGCTGGAGGTTCCACAACTTCTGGTGACTTCAAGAGCTGTGCCACCTTCCTAGCGAAAACTTTCTCCAAATGTCCAAACTTAGCTCCCCAAGCAAAGTTTGTGATCATTGTCCCTTGCTCTGTCATATTCAGGAATCATTTGATTCCGTTTTCTTTTTTGGGCTTTGAAGTGTGACTTTAGGCTTAAAGTTGCAATTTTGTCCTGTTTTTGTTATGCCTAGGCATTTCCAAGAGCATGGACCCTCCCGTCAGCCAGCTCAGTAATACGATTGCTGCCAAGCTCACTGCTGTTGAGGGGACACTGAAAGAGAATATCACCAAGCTGGTGAAATCAAAGGTAAGGAGAACTAGAGTGGCTTTTCCTGGGGACACTGAGTTGTCAACTGCCTGGGTAGCAACTTCTTACACCTTTTCCCCTCACCTCTGTCTCTAGGTAATACCAATTTAGCTGCCGGTATTCAAAGCTCCTTCATGGTCTCATTAGGAGAACAAGCTCTCTGTATGCTCCCCTGTCCACTTTGCCTCATTAGCACTTTTTTCATTTATCAAGTTGTTCATTTTCTACTGGAGCAGAGATTCTCACCACAGCAGTGACTTATAGGGCCAACTCAATCAGTGAAGTGGTGAAAGTTTGACTGACTCCATTCTGTTCTCCATATCTACATTATTTAGAGAGCACAAGCGGCTTACTTACCTTGGCAGGGAATGATGTTTTTTTGGGAAGGAAGGAGGAGAAGGGGAAAGGAGCTGTGCCTGACTGTGCCACCTTCCCTTGCTCTACAGCAGAAGCACAGAAAAGTGGTGCTGGTTTTGGGCAGCCCTCGAGTAAGCAGAGGTTCTGCCTGCTGGAGTCACGGTGCAGCCTGGCCGGGGGGAAGAGCTGAGGGAGAACCCTTGCAGACACTGGGCTGTCCTTACCTGGTGTGGGTGTGTTGCAGGGACCTGATGTTTGCCTATATCCTTAGTCCTGGAGCAGGCTGTCATTAATTTTCTGGAATCTTCTGTGTATGCTTGTAAGAACCTTACAGACAGTGTTGTGAGGGCCACAGCTGACACTCTGCAGGGACCCATCCAGTCAGCCTACAGGGAGGCCTTCCAGAGCGTCGTGCTGCCAGCCTTCGAGAAGAGCTGCCAGTCCATGTTCCAGCAAATCAATGACACCTTCAAGCAGGGCACACAGGAATGTGAGTAGGTTTTCTTCTTTAGCTCCTCTCTGCACTGTTTGTATTAGTGGCTGACAACACATTGGCCTTATGTTTTTGCCTTTCAGAGTTTCACTGGTGAGTGTTTAACCTCTTAGCCCATCCGTGTGTTCTGTTTCATACTTGGGAAGCAGCAGTGGGGTGGTTTTTGTGGGTGATGCTTTAAGAGCAGAGATTCACCTCTGGTCTTTGTAGCCCATGCAGCAAAACACTCATCTGTGTTCTGGGGATCTGTGACTTTATCTATTGAGCAGGAAAGCCCAGCTGCAGGATTATCCCATCATGGTGTCAGGAACATGATGAATGGAGAGGGTAGCAGTCCTGCAGCTAGGCCCTTCTCTCAGAGGGGTAATGGGTTGGAGAAGGTTTAGAGAAGGGTACCAGGATAACCGGAGGTTAAATAGTGGCTGAACAGTGTGGACATATTCAGGCTGAAATAGAGTATACTCTTAAGTGAGGAAAAAACGTACACTGATGCACCGGGGAAGATCATTCCTGTTCTTAGGCTTGGAATGCAGATCCTTGGCCTTCAGGTAGGCTGGACAGGTATTACTCTGCAGAACTGGTTTCTGAGAGGGCCTGAATGTGGCCAGTGCTAGCCCAGTGACTTCTGTTGGCCATAGATCTGCAGGGTGTCTCCAGCTGCTGTTTATTTTGCACCTTTCCTCTTCTTCACAAGTCTCCCACGAACACGAGAGCTTACATTCTTCTCCCTTTTGATCAGGCCACTTCATAAGATATTTTAAAATACGGTTTTTAAATCTCTGCAGACGTGATTTCTTTTTTGTCAGAAATGTTCCCCCTCTTTCTTCATTAGCATTGAACTAATGCAGATCACAATTCACACTATGTATGACATAAAACACCCTTACTCCTGCTTTTATTTCCCCTGAACAAGGAGTGCCTCTAGAAGTCTGTTGTAGGAGAACTGGTGGGTTTGTTGCTGTGTTGTGTGATCCTTTGTGATGGGGAGACTGCAAGCTGGGTTTCTAGTTTAATATAACGCAGCCCAAACAAGGCTTGTGCTTCTACTCTGTCCTGTGCTCACACACGGGCTCAGCAATTGCTTCTGCTGGAGAACACGTAGAGCCTGGCAGCTGGATTTCTGCCCTGATCATCTCCACAGGTACCGATGGCACAAACATCTCCCCTCTCTGCTTGTTGCAGATATCCAGCAGCTGGAGGCTCACTTGAAGAACAAGAAGGTACGAGAGCAGGAGGTGCGGGACCCACTGCTGAACCAGCTTCGGCAGCTCATCAGCACCTTCCAGAGCACCACGGAGCAGCTGGCGTCCACCATCGCAGCCAGTGTCCATGCTGAGGTGCAGCACCAGCTGCACATCATCGTGGGCAAGTAAGTTGGCAGCTGGGCTTGTGGAAAGAGATGTCACTGAGAGGTGCATGCACGTATCACAAGCCCCTCTCCCTGCTTAGTTGCAGAAAAAAGCCAGGAGTGCTGTTGGCCCTGCACATATGGCAAAGCACAGGGGCTGGTGACTGTTGCCCACAGAAGGTTTCCCAGCTGTATTGGGAAGCTCAGGGCCTGCTTTTCCCCAGGTTCCATGTGCACAGTGGAGAACAGAAGGATCTAAGGCACCCTTAAGCACTCTCAAATCTCAACACTTCCTGAAGATCGTTTCAGAGGAGTCTTTTGAAGGCTTTTCTTTACTCTGTGTCCTCAGGCGTACGGTTTCTGCAGGCTACTCTCTCTCCCCCCAGTTGCTCTGCAGCAGTTCATGCTTTGCCCTCCTGGTTTCAGGATGAGATCCCAGCAGTGCCTCCAGCCCATTCACGCCATGAGGCGGCGGCAGATTGCCAGGCATTGGGATTGGCTGGTGGTCACCTGCGGGGCAGAACAACCCTGTCTATTTTAAGCCACTAGAACATATGTCAGGGCACACTGGGGTCTTCAGTGCTGTCCAGAGTTGCCAGGAAGGCCACCAGACTAAATCCTGGTCTTGTTGCATGAGCTGTGCTTGTTCCCAGGGAAGTCCTGCTTTTCTACCTGTGGTAGAGCAGGCTTGATGCTTTGTACTCTTTGTAAGAGGGGAGAATCCAGCCCTTGAGGGAAAAGGTGTCACACAGAGCAGCAGTCTGCACTGTGAACTGCTCTTCTGTGGAGAAGTCACAGGCACAGTGTAAGTGTGTTCTCATTCTAAAGGTGTCATCTGCACACTAGGAACTGCATCTGACAGGTCTCGTGTAGGAAGCTGGCCCCGTTTGGGGATAACCCCATAGCTTAGTTGCCTTGCTTGTAAGCCAGAGACATTAAAGATTTAAAACATTGTTTAATGAGAGACTTAGTTCTCTGAAACATCACTTTCCTGCACAGAATCCCAGCATCTTCCAAGTGCACCCTGGGACATGGTGGTGTTGGCCACGGAGTTGCCTTTGCCTCATACCTATTTGTATGAACCCTTTGGGAGCCACACTGCAATAAGCAAACCAGCCTGTGCTTTCTCGCTGGTGTAAGCTTTGTGCAGTGTTATCCCTCAGCTCTTCATTCTCAGAGGTGCCCATGCATTCTGTTCTGTTTTTTTCAGCATGCAGGAGTCTATTTTGGCCCAGGTGCAGAGAGTCATTAAAGGAGAAGTAAGCCTAGCTATGAAGGAGCAGCAAGCAGCTGTCACCTCAAGCATCGTCCAGGCAATGCGCTCGGCAGCCGGGACACCCATCCCCTCTACTCACATGGATTTCCAGTCCCAGCAGACTCACATCCTTCAGCTGCTCCAGCAGGGACACCTCAACCAAGCTTTCCAGCAG
Organism: Pachycephala philippinensis; assembly: GCA_013397055.1. Taxonomy (NCBI): domain Eukaryota; kingdom Metazoa; phylum Chordata; class Aves; order Passeriformes; genus Pachycephala; species Pachycephala philippinensis. The sequence continues at coordinate 111,959 of VWZT01001422.1, read as the reverse complement.
GTACCTGGTTTTCCTGGTAGTCATCCACTGCATGCTGGGGACTGAGAAGGAAAGAGGGCTCCTTGGGGCAGGCACATAATCTCACAGCAGCTTACACAGGAGCTGACTGAAAAGACCTGTGGCAGTGGAGTGCCTGAGGGGTGCAGTTGCTCTCATGCAGGTGAAGCCAGAGCCATGCAGGTTCCATGACTTGGTAGCAGTTAAATTCCTTCATCCCTGCACACGGCCTGTAAGGACAGTGTCAGTGCTCCAGTAAAGCAGTGTGTTTGGCCATCAGCGGTGACACAAGGCACACCTCTGAAGAGCAACAGCTTCATAAGCCTCTCCAGGCAGGTCTACCAGCTGGGGCCTGACCTTGGCTTTGACTTTGAACATGTAGGCAGATCCCTTTGAGCTGCTGCAGACAAACCCTTCAGGAATGATAGCACTGCTGGCTCTGCTCCATGCTGCTGAGAGTAACCTGCTCTCTTCTGTCTGGCTGTGCTCTGTTCAGCTTGGAACAGACACAGGTGTCCTCAGAGCGCAGAGCAAGAGCCTAAAGATGGCCCTGCTGGCCTGTACAGCAGAGGTGCGGAGAGTTTTGCTTCCAGAGGAGGCTGTTGAGCATCCCAGGGCTGTCACTGTCCCGTGTCCCTCACCTGCCTGTTGTTCCCTGTGCATTTCTAGCTGTGTCTTCCTTGCAGGCTCTAACAGCGGCTGATCTCAACCTGGTTCTGTATGTCTGTGAGACTGTGGATACTCAGCAAGTATTTGGACAGCATCCGTGCCCGCTGTCCCAGCCTGTGCTGCTCTCCCTCATCCAGCAGCTCTCCTCAGATCTGGGTACTCGTACGGAACTGAAGCTGAAGTGAGTATGACCAGAGAACTGGGTGCTGTTCCTGGCACTGGCTTTCAGTTCACTGTCTGGAAGTGGAAGGTGATGCTTTGACAAAAGTTGGAGCTTCTGTAGCCTGGTACCAGCATGTTTACAGCCAGTAGTAACTCAGGAAAAGACATCAGCATTGCCAGGGAAAGCTGTGCTGCCCTGAGGTGGTACTGGAAGGTGTACCCAGTAGTAGGTGCTGGTACCTCTGGAATTGTAGCCTGTAAATATTTGCAGCCTGTGCAGTGATCCCCATTCCCCAAGGAATGATTTCCTTGTGGAGGCAAAAGGAGGTGGCAAAAAAGTGCCATGTTCCTTGGATAGTGGAGGCAAAAGGAGAGATAGTGCCATGTTCCCTGGATAGTATAATATCCAGGGCAAGTTTACTCTGTCCTTAACTCTTAACCCATCACTGGACTTTGTGTCAGCAGTTTCTTGTCGTGACTGTCAGAAAAGGCTCAGTGGGAGGTTGCAGCAGCAGCTACTGGAATAATTTCTGTTGGATGTTCCAAGCAAAGCTTGTGTGACAAAATACTGACTGTACTGATACTTGCCATGAACATTTTTAGTGTCTGAGTCAAAACCCTGCTGTCTGCCCTTAAAAGCTAAGTTGTCAAGGTACCTAGAGGTTATGACTATGGCTTATGGAAAAAAAAAAGGAAAAGTTACTTAAATCGAATTTTTTAATTCAACTTCATAGGGATAAAGCAAGCTAGAAAAACTGAAAAGAACTTCAAGTTACAGTCAAGCTGGTAATTGGGATTAAAGCTGCTGCTGTGAAGTTTAAACTGCAGTGACCACTTTGCCTTAGTCAGGCTGTGGTTTGAAAGCTGATGGCTCATATGAACTTCAGAGTGTCTTGTTGGTGAAAATCTTGATCTTCTCCCACCCCTTCCTGGATGGATCTTAGATGTAACCCTACACAAACTGAGCCTCACTGCTGAAGGGTTTTACTGTCTAATGAGTGACTAATTTTGCTTAAAGGCATTTAAGAAAATATCTACTGAGGGCCTCCTCCAGCACCATGGGGAGTTCTCACTGGCTGTTGCACCTGCCTTGGTTCCAGCAGCCAGGTCATAGGGCAGGTGGGCAGGCTGGGAGCTGTAGGCTGCCCTCACATGTTGAGGAAGGGATAGGTGGACTCTGCTGTGAGTCAGGAACATTTATTTCCTGACTGCTGAATATACTGCAGAGTTTGGGTGGAGTGGGGAGCAAAATTGTGCATCTTCAGTGCTAACATGAACTGAATCAGACTGGGATCATACGCTGGGTTTGGTGCTAACCTTGCTCTCTCTCCTTCAGCTACTTGGAGGATGCAGTGATGCACCTGGACCAAAGCGACCCCATCACTCGAGACCACATGGGGTCAGTCATGAACCAGGTGCGGCAAAAGCTCTTCCAGTTCCTCCAGGTGGAACCCCACAACCCTCTGAGCAAACCTGCGCGTCGCCTCACCATCATGCTCCAGGGCCTGGTCACCCCTGGCATGACCTAGGAGAGGGCCTGGCTGCCTGGGGGGCTGCTCCACCGAGGCCCACCCAGCAGACCCCTAGTTACTAACGACGTCTGGCTGGTGTTCAGAGCTCTTGCCAGAAAATCTATCAACACGTGTGTGATGTCTCTAAGGCGAACGCCATCTGTGTATAGTTCCAAATAGTCACTGAACATTCACTTGGCTTATTTTTCCTAAATAGCCTCTTTTTTGAGAGTTAAATCTCTTCTTCACCTGCCCATCCGTCCCCAAGGCTGGCTGGCAGTCCATGTCTCATGCAGCAGAAGCCGATGGATTTCTTACCCCTTTAAAGGTTTGGATCTGCTGCCATCAGCAAGGGAGAAGGGAGAGAAGGGAGGTGTGCGCTGAGCCCGAGCACAGGGGCTGCAGGGGCCACACGCTCCTTGCTGACCAGAAACCTGTACCCACACCTTAGTGAGGGGCTCAAACTCCTCCTCCCTGGTGTAGGCACAGGGAGGAGGTCAGCTGAGTGAGAGGGGTTAGTTAAAATTCGTTAATTAGCTAGTTACTCTGAGGTTCGTTAATTCCAGATCCACAGTGGGGTGCCCGGCCCACCTGGCCCAGTGAGGCAGGTTTGGGCAGGGGGTGATGCCCCTGGAGTGCCCCGGGGAGGGGCTCTGGGTCAGGGTGCTGAGGCAGCAGCAAACTGCAAGAGCCCGGGGGGGCCACCGGTTCTGTTGTGCATCGGAGCATGTCCATGTTTCAGACATTAGTTTTGATTTTACACCGAGGTTTTTCTTTTTATCTAAATTTTGAAGTTTTGGGGGGTTTTGTTGTTTGTTTTTTGTTTTTTGGGTTTTTTTGGAAATAACATTAAGAACAATTCAATAAAAAACTTTTTGAGAAAAAAAAAAGTGGAGACCTTCTTCTGTTGTGTGATGGAAGGAAGACTTTGAGGGGCGTTTGAGGTTATCAAACCATCTCCAGGCTGGAGCCTGAGGTGGGGGGCCAGGATGCCTTCTCTTCCAAGATTTTTTCCTGAGTCTCTGCTCAGGCTTTCCTGTGTGAGTCCAGTGAGGGCTGCTGGCTCTGGGAAGGGGGCATTAATTCCCCTTTTCACAGCAAAAATGTCTCCAGCTGCTCCTCCCTCTGGAGAAGAGAAGTCTCTGGGAATACCAGAGAGCACCTTCCCAATACATAAAGGAGCTCCAACAGAACTGGAGAGAGGCTTTGGACAAGGGCATGGAGTGACAGGACAAGGGCAAACGCTTTCACACTGACACGGGACAGGATTAGATTGGATATTAGGAAGAAATTCTTCCCTGTGAGGACAGTGAGTCACAGGTTGCCCAGAGAAGCTGTGGAGGCCTCATCGCTGGAAGTTCACAAGACGGGGTTGCACAGGGCTTGGAGCAACCTGGTCTGAGTGGAAGGTGTTCCTGCCGGGTTG
>VWZT01001422.1:75560-97069 GCA_013397055.1 Pachycephala philippinensis | reverse complement strand
CGGCCCTGGGTCCCCTTTCCAGGATGGCGACAAAGGGCCTGGGTTGGGATGAGTTCTGAAAACAGAGTGTTGGAAATCCCGGTTGGTTTGGCTGATTCTGGCCAGCCCCTGGCTCCGGCACAGCTGCCTGCGGTGCTGCAGCAGCTCCAACCCCGGGTTTCCCCTCCGAAATCCACCAGAAACTCGCACTGGTAATGCCAGTTTGTGTCAGGTTTATGTCAGGCAGCGAGAAGCACATTTGAGATGTGTCAGTGGGACGGCAGGCGAGGAGCTGTATCTCCAAGGGGAGAAACATAAATCCCATGTTCCTTCCCACCACATCCAGCTGTAGCTCAGATAATTTGCCACCCAGATAGTTTGCCACTTGCCAAGTATATGATTTCCCACTCGCAGAGCTTGTAATGCCCCATTTATTTAATTCTTTTCCCCACGTTCTTGGTGATTATTGCACAGGAGCATGTCCTGCACTAAGGTTGAGTTAAGCATTTTGTTACTGACTCTGGTGTGCAGCTCTGGGGTTCTGTAGCCTTCCCTGGAGCACTTATGTGTACATGGAGGAGCCGCTGACATGCTGGAGTTGCTGCCAGAGCTCAGTTAATGCCATTAGTGGATTTGTAGATGATATTTTCAAGTGTTTGGTCCTTCTCTTCGGTTTTATTTAGGGGTGGGATGTTTTGCACAAGTCCTTCTCTATATGTTGAATTACTCTGTAATAATCTTGTTTATGGATGCTCTCATTCCATTTCTCTGTCCCTTAATATGCTTTAAGGTTCAATAATGCTGGGAAAACTGTCCATGGGAGGCATTATTCAGGACTAGCCAGAGCTCTTGATTTTTTATCGTGGTGCTTTAATGGGAATGAAGCCTCACCTCCAGGGCAGTGCTTGGTGGAAGGCAGTTAAGCTTTCTGTGAAGTTGTTTATTTCTGCTGCCTGCACCCTACTGCAGGCATGTCTGTGCATGGCTGGGTTGTTTGACTTCAGGATGCTGCCAGGAGGGCCTCTCCCTGGAGAAGTTACTTTGATGATGTTCCATTATAAAATCGAATCTTAACTAAAGCCTGGTTTTCTTTCCAGGTTGGATGTAGAGTCCTGAACTTCTTCTGGGTGTCCCTTTAAACTTCTCTTATTTCTCCACCTCCTTCTCCTGATGGAAGACTGGCTGAGGTTCCTTTTCTGCTGTTCAAGCTGAGTAGTTGCTTGGAGAGGTGGTGTGTGAGTGGAGACTCACCTGGTGATGGTAAGATCTAAAATCACATTTTCAAGGCTAATGTTTTCTGTAGCCTCCTGTGAAGGCTCAGGCACGTGTTGGTGGGATCTGAGTCAAAAATGGCAAATGTGAAACTGCCCAGTGACTGCCAGAGCCACAGGTGGCTTCCCCATCCCCTGACCAGTAATATTGTTTTAATCAGCATGTAAAGATGCGCAGCTGCCCAAGTGCAGCTGGTTTGATTTTGTTGGGATACAGTGTGAGGAGCAAGAGCTCCTGGTCTGGAAAAGCTGGTAGGAATTCTACTTCTTACATGCAGCTCCATATGGAAAGCCAGAAGTGCCACTTGGTGCCTAAAGATGTAAAATAAAGCAAAATTGAGGTTGTTGAAAGATGTGAAAGCCCACCTTGATTTCTCAGGGTTTGGAGGATGAGGGACTTGCTGAGTGAAAGCTTCTCTGGGTAAGTGAACGTCTCCCTCTTAGCAGGGGCTGCAGCAAGTTCAGTGGTAAAATGCACCTTAAAACCAGTGTGCCTCTGGCTCCATATTCCCTGCCTCTTGTGCTATTCCACTGATCCCCAGGAGCAATGTGAGAGGTTTATGACAGTGAACAAGTTCAGTATAAAGAAAATCTTGGGAAGATGTGTTAAGTGAACAAGTTGCTGAGGTGCTTTGTGGACCTTCTAGTGAGGAGACTCAAAACTATAAGGATTGGATTGGCTGCTGACTGAGGAAGTTGAGCAGATCTAACAAAACTAAGGAAAATGCTTGACTTTTTCCTTTATTTGATTTTTATTAAGCAGTTGTGTCTGGGCAGAAAGACCTCCAGAAGTCTCATCCAGCCTCAACTGCTCTGTGACTGATTCAGTGCTCAGCAGAGAGCAGAAAACAAAGTATCCTTAATAAAGAGAGATAACTGTTTGATTTCCATGGACACATCTGTTCTGACCATGACTGGGTGTTTGTAGGCACTGTGATGAAAACAGCAGAACACTGTGCATGTTCTGCAGTAGAGAGAAGTGAAAATCCCAAATTCTCGGTTTGTGATAGCATGGCTCTGTTGTTTTGATTTCTTTTCTCTCCATTTGAACCTTTACTACCTTGATTCCTCTTTATTTGTTTCTTCTCATTCTTTTTCTAAGATTCAAATGTGGGAATTGCCCCGGATGTGGTTGCTCCTGATGCTCCCCTGGGAACATGCCTTGATAGGGAATTAACACCAGTCAGTGATGGGCTGTGGGACAAGCAAAGTGCTTCCCGAGCCCCCCAAAGATGTGCAGCTAGACCTGGTTAAAAAAGTCGAACCTTACACAGGCCACAGTGACATATACAAGCATTTCATCAAAGATGACTGCGGGGCTGTCATCAAAGCTGGCTCTCCCTCCCCTCCACATCACACCAACCCCTATCCCGGGAACCCCCTGCCCGCCCACCAGCCCGAGCCCCGCAAGAACAAAGTGGCCAAATACCGCGCCAAGTTCGACCCTCGAGTGACGGCCAAGTACGACATCAAAGCGCTCATCGGGAGGGGCAGCTTCAGCCGCGTGGTGCGGGTGGAGCACAAGGCCACCAAGCAGCCCTACGCCATCAAGATGATCGAGACCAAGTACCGGGAGGGGCGGGAGGTGTGCGAGTCGGAGCTGAGCGTGCTGCGGCGTGTCCGCCACACCAACATCATCCAGCTCATCGAGGTGTTCGAGACGCAGGACCGCGTGTACATGGTCATGGAGCTGGCCACCGGCGGGGAGCTCTTCGACCGCATCATCGCCAAAGGCTCCTTCACCGAGAGGGACGCCACGCGGGTGCTGCAGATGGTGCTGGATGGGGTGAGGTACCTGCACACGCTGGGGATCACCCACCGGGACTTGAAGCCAGAGAACCTGCTGTATTACCACCCGGGAACAGATTCCAAGATCATGATCACGGACTTCGGGCTGGCGAGCGCGCGGAAGAAGGGAGACGACTGCCTGATGAAAACCACGTGTGGGACCCCGGAGTACATTGCTCCCGAGATCCTGGTCAGGAAGCCCTACACGAACTCCGTGGACATGTGGGCGCTGGGGGTGATCTCGTACATTCTCCTCAGCGGCACGATGCCCTTTGAGGATGACAACCGCACCCGCCTGTACCGGCAGATCCTGAAGGGAAAGTACAGTTACTCAGGCGAGGTGAGTGTGGTGAGGGGAAGTCAAGCGAAAAGCTCTTCCTCAGTGTGTCTTTGTGATGACCAGAAGCTGTCTGTCCTGTGGGTGGTAACATTGCCAGGGGTAAAAAAATATCTGTGATTCTGGCTTTTAAAATCCTTTCCCATTTTCTGTCTGGTCCCAGTGCAGCGTAGCGAGCTCCTTTAAAAAATGTGTGCACAGAAAGAGGAAACTTGCTGTAGAACAGAACTGGGATGCTTGTGGGTTTCTAGCTGGGGAGACTTTGGCTGTAGTAAGCTGCTGTTTGAGGCTTTGCAGTAGAAACTCATGCCAGGGTGTTCGAAATGTGGCACATGTATCACTAGTCTGATTTCTGATACAAATCCAAGTGTAGTATGGAAAATAGCTTTGCTGAAAGACAGGATTATGGCAGGCAAGCGGCACTTGCTGGAGATGTGATTATTTCAGAAATTGATCTGCATTGCCTCCTGAGCTTGGTATGTGAGCAAATGGAGGATTGAAGGATAGTTTCCATAGGTAAGTGTGGAAAGAGGAGTCTTGGGGGGATAATTTTTAGGCGTTCTGTAAATGATAGTGGGGTCTGAAGGTGCTTCTTGCTCTTCTGAAGAAACAATTCGAAGTTAAACATTTCTTAATATTATTGTGATACTTCTGATCAGAAACCAGTTGGTTTAGGAATGAGCGTTGCTATTGTCATGTCCTTGCCATGCCATGCATGCCCTTGACTATTAAGTGCAGGTCTGTGTCCTCTGGATAAAAACACAGAGCTGAAAATCACGTGTAGAAAGGCAGTGTGAAAAATCAAAAGTATGGGCTGGCTTCTGTTTGAAGAACAAGTGAACAGACTAGGGCCCTTCCTCCCAAAAAATTTACATTTGAAGGGGGTCCAGTCATCTGATCAAACTCAGTGCAGCCATAGGAAATCTGGAGAGAGTGAAGTGAGTGTTTTGGAGGTTCCCTGGGGTAATTTGCTTTGATATCCACTGGTCCTTGTGCCAGAACGGACTGATTTTGAGGAATACTGTGGATTGCAACTAGGCCACTGGAGACTTGTAGGTTGTACATGCAGAGGTAGCACATGTGCCACAGAGAAAGCATTAGACTCTCTGTTTTGAAAGTGTCAGTGCACAAGCCTGAGGCATTTTACTTGTTATGCCACCACAAATTACACATTTTCGGAGGCTGTTACGGATACTATGTGTGACATGAGTGGTTGTTTTGAGAATCTGTCGATGTTTTACTGCTTGGAAAGCAAATATGTGTCAGCCAGCAGCCTGTAGCTGTTGCCTGGATGCTTTCTGTCCCTCTAGAGCCAGGGAAAATGGATGCTTTAATTTACCAGTGTAATTAAGCCTATGCCCCTAAATTGCACAGTGCTTGACTGTAGGCAGGTATTGGCAGGAGATGCAGTAAAGAGGCTGCTCATTTTGTGAATAAACTTGAGGAAAAAACAAAGTGAGCCAGAGATTTAAAGGTGTCTGCTGTGTTTCCCACAATCTTGCCAGCACTCTTAAAGCCATCTTGTGGGTTTTTAAATGCTTCCAAGTTTTTGATGTTCACAGAAAATTGCTCTTCTTTTTTTGTGTTACACTGTGGGAAGATGCCAGAAATGAGGCTATTGATAAGTTTGTCAGGCTAATGGGAATGGCAGGAGATCTAAGTCGTGGTTTCTTTGGAGTAGGAGTGGGCAGAATACTCAAGTGCATTGCCGAAAGCATCTGTCTTGGATAGATGCAGAAGCAGAGGTTTCATGGGAACAACTGCTCCTCTTCTCTGTAATCTGAAAATTGAGGATGTGAAACAGAAGAGAAAATGTTGAAAGAAGCCTGTGAACTGCAGTGCCCAGAGCTGACAGCTTGGGCTGTGTGGCTCAGACAAGTTCCAGTGGGGAAGGAGGGAGCTGTCGCCAAGCTGTACCATGGCAGGCAGCAGCAGTGCCCTGAGTCTCGGTGCAGAGTTCTGCTTTTTGAAAGGTCTGGCCCCAAAACCTGGTCACAGAGGACAAAGCTGTATTGAAAGAGGAACAAAAGCCAAGGTGCACGCTGACCTGAGAAGCAGCTCCAATTTCTTGGAAAAACAAGTGATCTCAAGTCCAGCTAATGTAATTTCTTTCTGACTGGGACTCTCTTCCCCCAGCTCCTGTTCCTGGAGTGTGAGGTCTGTTTGAAGAGGCCATTAGCAGATCAATAGGGGAGGTCTCCCACAATAGGTTATTCAGGTACTGCTGACATCACTGCTCTGATTATCTCTTGTATCTCCTTCTGTACTTTTTGAACTGCTTCGAGTAATGGCTAGGATGAGGAAGGAAGGACAGCTGGTTTTGTAACATGGTGTGCTTTTTTTCCTGAGCATCCAGAGTAAGGGTTAGATGGGCTATTGACACTGCTTTGGATGTAGCCTGCTGCGAAATCATTCTTTTTCACTTGTTTTGTTAGAACTTACTAAAAAGAAGGTTTGGACATATTTTTAATTTCATTTTTAATTGAAATCTTGGAGTTAAAACTGATTTCTGGCATCTCTTTGTAGCTTAGAAGGTTAACTGAGGAATAAAGCTGGAATTCCATTCTTAGCATCCTTTGAATCTGAAAGTGCAAATTTGAAGATGGGACCATCATTATCCTGCTAGGACAGGCTTGCTCTGGTTCTGTTTCAAAGCTTCTCTTTCTGTTGAATACCGGTACTTTTATGTTGCTCTACACACCTGGGAAAATTGCTGCAAGAAGTGGAAGATAATGTATGCTATGGTTAAATTGGGAAGCTTAGCTAAGGTGTATGGATTGTTCTGGTTTTGATATCTGATCCAGGCAAATAATTTCTCTCATGGGCTGTTCTCCTTTTCATAGAACAGAATCAGCTTTTTGTGGTATGCTCAGAGTGGATGAGGTTGGTGTGTGCTGCTGTGGGAACATGTCTTAATCAAAGAACCAAAATATTGTTCTAAGTAACGGTGCTAGTGGATGCATTGATAAATGGGCTGTTAGGAGAGACATGCTTGGTATATGAAGGAAGTTGGGCATTGCAAGTCTGTAGGAGCTCTGCAAGGGACTTAGCAGCCTGTGGAGAGATGATTTGGTTTTGTGGGACTTAGATTTTCCAGTGGTTTTTAATAAAAATCCTCACTAAAGTCTCTTGAAGGAACTTCACAGCTGTATTGTGATAGTGGCCTTTGCATGGATCAGTAGTTCGTTGATAAGCACAAATGTGGAATACATGGTCAATTCCATAGGGAAGGACAAAACCAGGGAAGTTTGAAGGATCTGCTGTTCCCTTCTGCCTAAAAGCCAGCAGGAGAAAGTTCCCTGACAGACCTGCACAGTCTGTGATGATACAGAGTTCTTCAGAGGGTGAAAACAAGGGCTGTGGACCTTGGAAGTTAGCCTGAGTTTGAAGAGCAACTGGACAAATTCATGGAAGACACATTGATGGAGAGAATGACACTAAAAAGTGCCAACTGTGGATAAAGAGTTGAGGCCCTAAGCCACAAATTTTTGAGCCAAAGGAGAGGCCTAACTTGCAAGTTGTATGTGCATTGCATTTCTACTTTTCTCTCCTTGAACATTCAGAATCTTTATGGTCGTCTGCCCTAACTTGGAGTTTAAAGCACCAAGGTATATGCTGGTGTTAAATAAACTCTGCAGATCCTGTATGGATAGATTCAGGCTGGAAGAATGCCCTTAGTTACAGGAAAACCAAGTTACTCTGGATGAGTAGCATGAATGGTGTTCCCATAACAACGAACTTAGTCTGTGTGAGTAAGAAGACAAACCGCTTTCTACCCAAGCAGTTTTTCCTGCCTGCAGCTGATAGCAGAAGCAGGAAGCATGGAGAGGCAGCACATTAGCAAACAAACTACCTGTGCTACCTGGTAGAAAGCAAGATAAAAATAAAGCCATTGCAAGGCAGCTGATGCGTGCTTACAGGATGAGTCCTCACCCAAGCACGTCTGCAGAGCATTTCCAAAGTATCCTTGTAATTGTCCTCGTTGTGGGGGCTGGTTAAAAGACTGTGGGGGACTTGTAATCTCCCAAATCCCTTGTGACACATAGTGGAGGAGACAGGTGACAGGCTTGTCAAATTTTTATATTAATTTTCTGCATTTATTCAACATTTTGAGAGAGAATATGGTAGAACTTGAACCCAGACTGCTTCTGACTCAGCTGGGAGCTGGTTGCTGAGTGGCCCATCCCGCCCCAGAGGGACTGATCAGTCATTGTATTATGAATTATGTGACTGTGGTTGGATTTCCTATCAAATGACAATCTAAAAAACGGACAAGCGACAAAAAGAAACTGTAATTATTCTTGGTAAGCTCCTTCCCCTAAAAGTTGCAGATGAAAATGTATAGTGGCAACTCAACTTTCTATTCTGTATACTTGTATTTTACTGTGGAAACTGGTCTCTTATAGGAGAGGAAAAAAATTATACTTGCATATAACAGAAAATCTCTCCATAATCCTTATCACTTTCAGGAGAATTCAGTCAGTGTAGGACAAGCATTCTGAAACTTTGGATGAGGCTTTGTACATAAGTTTTGCAATGCAATAGGTTTTGCATTGATGCTGTGGCAGATCTGGCTGGCTGCCAGTCCTGGAGTGATTCCTGCATGTTTGTACTTTTGGTCACTTAAAATGAATTACATATGCCTATGTAATTTAAAAAAAAAAAAAAGAAAATCAGTCTTTTGTTGTTTTGATGGTAAAAGTACAACCACTTTATCAAAATATACCAGTTTAGAAAAAAATCAAATATTTCACACCATCTTAGCTTTATTTTCTATTTTATACTTGCTTTGCCCCAGAGATGTGTCCATGTTTTTTCCTGCAGTTCATACCTTTAATGTTATGTATCATCAAGTTTTGTGTAATATGTTATGTGATAATTAAATTGGTTAATGGGTAGCAACTGCCCTGAAAGAGGAAAAACTCTGATGATCTCCTCGTAGTACCTCTCCTGTTTAAGATGGGCACTAAGGCAGCCTGGCTTCCTTGAATTTGGACTGGAGTATGTCTTTGGGAAAACACTGAAAGCAAGTTTAAAATATAGCCAGGAACAGAGAAGCACCACTGCCCTCTAATGCTCCCTAGGTCATATATATCTTTTTAATGCAGGTGATAAAGCCATGTATGTACAAGAGGCCAGAAAAGCTGGTAGGTGCCTCCCTTTATTGAAGATTTACCCTTGCAAAGTGTAGAGCTGCTCTTTGCTCTAAGAGGAGCTCAGTGCAAAGCCACCTGATTCTTCTGGAAGTTCTCCATTGGCTCAGTGCCTGGGAGGGTCTGGATGCAGCAGGACCCCTCGCTTGTGGGGTCCCCAGAAGGCCACCCTGACACGTGGTGTTGGCCTCCACGGCTGTGCCAAGATGGTCTTTAGACCCATTAGATGCTTTTGCAGGGCAGTCATCACCTTGGCCTCTGATGTCTGTGCCAGAAGAGAGGAGAGATTTCAAAGCAGCAGGGTGGCCAATTTTCCATTCTTTTCCCTGGAGTTTGAGTGGCCCAAGCTGTTGAATATAGTGTAACAAGGAAAACAGGGACAGGGTAGCTGAAGGCAAGGTTTTAAAACACATTTGCAGTACTTATTGGCACGAGCATACAAGTCTCTGGGACCACGTTTTAGCCTTCTTGGGGGAAGAAAGAGCTTTTTACTTAGAGCAGCTGCTGTTTTTTCCTGTCAGCCACATTAGATGGTAGAAGTGTTTTACAAAAGTCCTGTTCTTAGAGTAACGCAGGCATTTTTTTTCTAAAAACTAGAGCTGGCTTTTTTTCCTGTGTATGGAAGAATTGTTTTTTATATAAATTGTTGAGCCCTTTGCCTGGAAAAAGTAAAACCCCATCAATTTACAGAGGAATGTGCTTTTGCATCTCACATGGCTGTGTGAAAGCGGTGATTTTGAAGTAGAACAACGAGAGTGTTGGCGAGCTGCAGTTGCAGGGCTCTGCTGAAAAGGGCACTCTGCTCTCCTTTGAAGAGCTGGAGCACTTGAACAGGATGAAAGCTCCTCTCCAAGCCAGGCACAGAACACTGAGGCCAGCCCAATAAATGGATTTCTCTTGGCTTCTGCTCTTTCTTTGCTTTTAATGCACCAGCTCAGTGGGTGTGAGGATAGGTGTGTTTGTGCTGCTCCATCTCCAGGAGCTGAAGTGTTTGTCCAGTTCTCTCCCGCTGCAGGAAGGGACATCTTCGGAAACGTGAAAACCTCAATTAAAACTTGGAAAATCCTCCATCCTCCTGCATGTATCAGTGACCATGCTCCTGCAAAAACTCAGCATGCTGCATTGGTAAACACTTTATTTAAAGGTAAAGAAACACCTTTCCCAGTGAAAGGGCTTTGAAACCAATGTATGCATTTGAAAATCAATTCCTCTCACTCTGGCTGCATCTTAAGGTTCTTTTTGAAGGTTGTTTCCTCCAATGGAATTGGTGTCACAAGGACCTTTTTCAAAATCTCTCCTTTTGCCTTTTTACTGTGTACTTCAGCTTATGTTGCAACACAGCAGTGAGGAGAACCCCAAATGCTAGGGCAGGGTAAGCAAGGAGAGGGATGATCTTTCTCTGCCTACACCTGTCCTTTCCATACTGCTGCAGTCTGCAACACTCAGTGTGAACAGTTTATATTTCACAGAATTGTGCATGTCATCAGGACAGGGTGGAAACTCTAAGTCTCCAAGCCCCTAGAAACAAAGAAAGCAGGGAAGGAATTTCCATGGGGAAGAGGAATGTGGGTTTTTTCCCAATGATTTCATTCACAGCCCTTTTTCCTTAGGGCTGCTGTCCATACCAGTAGTACCTGCAGGTTCAAGGCAGAGCGAGGGGCAGCAGCTGAGTGTTTTGGTTAAGATTTTTGGGGTGAAAGACTGTGTTTGGGGAAGTGGTGCACAATGTATGGCATGTAATATAAGGATGGAGGAAGGCAAGAGCCACATCTGAGCGGAAAGGATTTACAATAATGCTGTGATTTGACATATATTTTCATTCCTTCATCTGTGGGCCCTATAAAATCCTGTTAATGGTGGAATAGTATTTCTGCAGAATTAGGGATGTAGGGATAAAGGGACATTGGTAGGGTAAAAAGGAATATTAAGCTGCCTCTGTACAGAATACACATTATTAACAGAAAGGATTTCATCTATCAGCTACCATTGGTGTCTTTGACTCCTTTACATTTGCCTAAAAATAGCCTAGGCCATTTCCTCTTTTACCTTTGGCTGATCGAGTCCTTGGTTTTCCAGCTGTGCCTCAGATGTGTTGTTTCCTGATACCTTAGTGGAGGTGTATTTTGAGGCAAGACATGCTACTGCACACTAATTGACTTAGGACCAAGGTTCAGAGAGTGAGAATATGTGTTAATTCTGCAGTGGGAAGAGCTGCGACCTGGAGGAAACCTGTCCCTAAATACAGCAGCTGCCCCTTTCTCCCCTTCCTTGGAAATGGTTACCGTGGGGTTGAAGTCTGTGTTGGAAGTTCAGCTGCTCCTGGAGGTGGGCTTGAGCCAGGTGCAGCCCTTGAGCAGGGTGTGAGCACTCATCTGCTTCTCTCATTGCTGTGGCACACTTGGGAGTTTATCACAAGTTTTGGGGTGACTGTATTGGGGTAACATCTTGTGCTGCTTCAGCTGGATTTGCTGGACTGCTCTGCTGAGGACCTGAGGCCCCAGATGATTGTATGGAAATACAATAAAAACCAGGACAGCATTGCAACTCTAGGGGCACAGGGAAACGAAGCTGAATTACATATGCCTATGTAATTTAGAGGTTTCAGGGCGGAGCTGTAAAACTGTTGCATTCTGGAGAAAATTACAGCATCTTCCTAACTGTTCTGAGCCCCAGGCTGAGGCTTTGAGGTTTTGTAGAGCTGGCACCTGACTGTAGTTCCAGCTGCTGCCCCTGCTGCAGGTTAAAACCCACTTTTGTTTAATCAAAACTGAGCTCTGTGGGGAAGGGCGGTGAACATGTACCTTGCTGCAGATCACTTTGTGGCCTGTAATTGACCCTGCCTTAGAGAGAGGCAATTGAACCTGAGATATGTGGAACAATCTGGCGTTGAAAGATGTTTCAGATTTCCTCTGACCAGAATTCAGGACTTCCCTAGCATTTGCAGTGTGCTTATGCCCTGGGATGTGATGAAGGAGGAGTTAAGCAGCATGCTTGGCATAGGTAGGAAGTCAAGGTTTTAATATCACATAGTTGAAATCTCTTTTCAACTGCAAAATCTGTTCTGGGGAATTTCTGTTTGTGTTGAGCCGGAGGGCTAAAAAGGTGCTTCCTAAGCCCAGAGGTTTTCTTGGCAGTCTCTTTACCTAATCCCTGAAATCCCTAAATCTGACAAGATTGCAATTGCAGCGTTGAGGCTGTAGGCAGAGGGAACTGGGTTGTTTGGGGCTGGAAGGGGCGGCTCCTACTGGCGGTGGTGCATCCGAGTTCCCTGGTTTGGAGTTTGAGCTGCCTCTCCTCTCTCTCTGCTCTCACCGCCCCCCTGCTGCCCTGAGTGAATGACAAGGTAGAAAAAACAGGCATGTTTTCCAATACCTTTGTTATTTTAAATGGATGTTTTATAGATTTTCCTGAAAACTGAGCTTTTACTAATGCACCAGATTAGTGTTGATTGGTGACATGAGAGCCGTTCACACAAGTCAAGGAGAGGCAGAACGTTCTGGAGGTGGCTGTTAAGAGATGCCTGCTGTTCCTGCAGGGTTCCCCGAAGTGCTGGTGTGGACCCATGCCTGGCTGTGTGTCTACAGCTCGTGAACTTCCATAATCATGGTACTCCCTACACATTCAATGCACCACTGCTTCAGGCACTCCGTGTGATTAACCAAAGAGTCTGATTTTATACCTCACAAAAGGTGGAATTGAGCTTTCTGATAAAAGTATTTATGTGTTTCCTACCTTCGTCTGTTGTGTGTTTCCTGCCTTTGTCTGTGTCTGAAGAGTAATTTCTAAGGGACTTTTTAATAGTCTGATCGTTTTGAGAATGATTATGTAGCTCAGATGTGAGGAAGGTTTCTCATTACAGCTGGGATGATTCAGAAGAGTTTATATACTGTTTCATCAGTGGTGACAGGAGTGCCTGGGTTACAGTCTCTTACCTCTCTACACTTGGTCCTTACTATTTTTTTTCATTTGCTTTTAGCTTTACAAGCTTCAGGAATTCTTGGTGGCATTCTTCAGCTACTGTCTTGCTGAAGAGGCTGATACTGCAAAATTAAGGAAAACTTGACACTTGGTTGAGAACGTAAAATAATTTCATGGCAAAGTCCTCTTCCAAAGTTATAGGAGTTCCCATACCTTCAGTGTTTAGCACTGTAGCTTGGCAAGGATGGATCTGACATTGGAGAGATCTTCAGCTATTTCATGGAAGTGTTCCATGGTCTCTGAAAACTCCCTTTTTGGAAATGAACTGTGACCACGGAGAGTGTGGGGACCAAATCTTGTGTTTCCCCGAATCTGTTGTGTTAAAAGTGGCATTTACTTACTGGTGGCTCATCAACAAAGTAGAACATGTAGTGATGGTGGTTCTCTAGAAATGGCCAAAGGTCCAGAGATATATGGGGGTTTATTGACCAACCCAGTTTGGGGAAGTGCAGGTACGTTCATTTTATTTGCAGATGGCATTGAATTGGAAGGGCTGCAAAGGGCGTTGAGTTCCAGATAGCCCTATCAAATTTGAGCAATTCAGTAGCAGGTGTAGGTTGTTTTTTTTTAAATAAGAGTAAGTGTACAAAAATAAGTGAAGAACAGAAAATTAGGAGGTGTTGGCTTCTCAGAAGAGGATCTGTCTGTGAATCACAAACTATTATGTGAGAGCAGTATCATGCTTGCGGGAAAAGGTGAATGTACTGATGTGTATGAACAGAAAGGCAGGGTGTGGTGTGATCCCGCTGTGTTTAGTGGCTGCTGCAGATGCCAGGCTGAAGCTCTGACCCTTCTGGGCAGCAGACTTCAAAAACACCACGGGCCAAGTGGAGAGACTTGAGAGAAGGTCAACAAAAACAATTGTGAGTCAAAAAACCACAGTCTCTGGAAGACTAAAACATTTTTGGCTGTTTGGCCTAGAGAACATGTTGTCATAGCAGTTTGCAAATATGTAAAAGGCTGCTTCAAAGAGGAAAAGGAATAATCTCTTTTCCAGATTATGTCAAACAAGAGCCTTAAATGGCACTTAGAAAGATTCACACTGAACTTTTTACAACACTGGTGTCTCCTGCTCCTAAAAAATGTTTACCCGGAGGATTTCTGAAGCTGTCTTGCAGAACAAGTGAGGCAGTCATCTGTCAGGAGTGATGCATCTGTGGTGGATCCTTGGGGGACCTTGGGATGGATTGGATGATCCTTGTGTATTTGTTGCAGCCCTGCCTTCACCCCGATTTCCCCAGGAAACAAAGTTTATGGAACTGTGCTGTCTTTCAGTCTTCTGGAATTAACTGTTTAAATTCTAAGGTCTGTGTCAGCCCAGTTTGAGCAATGTGAAGGACTCAAAGTTGCTATGAATTTTATAAAGTCAGTGGCTCAGCAGGAGAGAGAACTAAAGCATATCCTTCCTGTAGGAAAGATAATTCAATATCGGTCCAAATTTACCCAGAGCTGATCAGCACATGTTTATTTCTGAAGCATTCATGGCACACTTGACCCTGTTAAGCGTGTGGGATGGAGCCTGGGCAGGGATATGTGTTGGAAGGAGGGATGTGCTGCTGCTGTGGAGGGGATATGACAGTGCTGGCTGGGGGCAGGGAGTAGAAGCACTTGAGTAATAGAAATCTTGGTTACAAGAGACCTTTGGAGAGCTCTAATCCCATTCAGCTTGAAACAGGAGTGTTGCCAGCACTAGGTCATGTTGGCTGTGACTTTGTCTTCCTGAGGCTTGAAGGGCTTCAGGGATGAAGATCCTCCACCTCCCTGGTGACCTTTTCCAGGGCTGCACCACCCTTCCCCTGGTATTTCCTGATACAGACCTTCCAAGGCGCAGCTTCTCCCTCTTGCCCCTTGTTTGGATCTGCTGTGTGACTCTGTAATCCTTGTAACTACTTTTTAATAAATGTAATATGCTATTAGACTGCCCTTAGACTTCGCTTTGTCAGGCTGAACAAGTCCAGCTCCTTTCACCTTTTCTTGAAGGCCGTGTGTCCAGGACCTCTGGCTATCTTGGCAGCTCTCACCTGGATCTTCTCCACAGTCTTTTTGAACCTGGGAATGGCCAGGCTCAACAGTAGGTAGTATGATTCCACATAGCAAACTGAGATGTTTTAATCTTCTTTTGGAAAGAAAAATACCCCAGCAATGTAGGTAAGAAAAGGGTAGGATTTTAACAGGGAGAAAGATCACGTTGGTATAAGATCATAGCTGCAGAATTAGGAATGTGTTAAGTTAGGAATTTTTGATTTGTCCTTTTTCCTCCTTGTGTATGTGCAGTTGGGTGCAGTGTCAACGACATACTTTGTTTTTCAGCAGGATCTCTGTCTCCATCACTGAATAGTTGGGATGCTGAAAGAAATTTGAGAAGAAAATACAGAGAAGTGTATTGGAATGGGATCCAGAACAGTTACCCTGCTCTGAATTCTAACAAAAATGTCCCAAGTAGTGCCGGGAAAGACAATTATAAACCAGTGACCCAGGACTGAATGGTGGTAAACCGAGCAAGCCTCCTTAGAGTGTCTTGTGATGTTTTGTTTACTTTAAAATGGGTTATATCCACCTTGCCTGCCCAAAACAGTGCTTTCTGAGAGAAAACCAGGAATGGCATTGGGCTACACTCGCCTAGCTTGGGAAGCACTAAACCTGGGCTTTCAGGAAATACTCAGATGAAAGAGGTATCATTTCACCTCCTCTGAAACCATGCCAGAGTTGGATTCTGATTAAAACTGAAAGAGTGTCTGTAAGGAAGAAAGGAGAGTCAAGCCAGACAGGGAGGAGCTGGGGCTTGGACGTTGCTGGTGTTTGCAACACAGCTCCTCATCCTGATCCTTGTGGGTCCCTTCCAGCTCAGGATATTTTATGATTCTGTGATTCATCTGTGTGCTGTGTCTGGGCTCGAGGAGGTTAAAGGAGCTGTCCAGAGCAGCTGAGGAGAGCTGGTGCGAGCCAGGAAGCAGGGCAGGGTTGGACTGGCAGCTAAGACTGTCTTAGGATTTACTCCCCCTTGTTCATTCCCTCATAAGCGCCCAGGGCTTGTGCACCAACAGCTTGGAGCTTGCAGGAGGGGGTTGTGTGTACGTGGGAGGTTGTAAGCTTATCTGTTCATCCCCCCACCACTGCACTAATCAGCGTGATGAAAGATATTCTTCCTCCCTGGGGAAGATCTTTCCTCCCTGTCAGGAACCACCATTTCTTAATTAAGCTCTTACTCTGAATTTGTACGTAGAAACACGTATTGACTTCAGCTCCAGTTCACAGCCAATACTCACTTAAGGTAATAGTTCAGAGTGAGAGAACATAATTCAGCTCAAATTTGAGGTTTTTGAGAATAAAAGCACTGAAGATGTCAGAATACCTCTATGTTAGGAACAGACTGCGAAAGGTATTTTCCAGTTTAGTTACTGCAAATACTGCTGGGAGCTGGTGCTATAGCAATATCTTTGGAAATTTCTGACTCTTCCTGTTTTCATGGCAATCTCCAGCACTGTATACTTGGTGATCTTATCTTTTCTCCTTCATCCCTCCAAGTCCAGGTCTCTTACTCCTGATCTTCCTCGGTGGACAATTTTTCAGTCAAGGTAGTGGTTAAAGTCCCCTGTGTGCAGCTGTAACTTGCTGACACATTTTTAAGAGACGTAAAGCAATCCAAGCTGAAATGTGGTATTACCCCATTTTAACAGCTATTCCCTAAGCATTGCACTTAGAAGAGCCACCCCTGGCTGGAGAGAAAAGCTTTGTTTTTATTGTTTTTGTAGCTGCTGTAATTTTAGTGCATGATTCCAGCTGAATACTCAGTGTCTGTACAGGGAAAATGGGCTGGCTATTTCCATTCGAAAAGCTGGGTTATAGAAGTTCACCACACCAGATGGCTGCGCATACTTATAATGCTCTGGATTATTAAAGGGCTGTTGTATTTTCCTCTTTCATCCTTCCCTTATTCCTCCTCCCCACATCAACAAATTAATGCTGAATGCTTGGGAATCTGCCCTGTGCAGACTTTAGCACATTTCATCTTTTCATTGGAAACTTTTTGTTCCAGCTCTTTTGAACCAGTTGGTTTTGATCACCTCGTTGCAATTGTTTGGGGGCTGAAGGATGCCCAGGACAGTGCGAGCCTGGTTACTGGAGCCCCAGCACAGCCCTAGGTTGGTTTGCCATGTCAGGTGTCACAGTTGCTGTCCCCAGCCTGCTCCTTTCGAGTTGACACTTTCCGTTTTCCGATGTCATGTGGGAATCTCCTAAATTAGACAAAACTGTTGCATTATGCATGAATGGGTAATGCAATGAAGAGAGTTCTTGGGGACCTTCTTAGAATCATTAAGGTTGGAAAATACCTCCTAGAGCATCAAGTCCAGTTAATTTCCTTCTCAAAACTAACAGTGTGTCACTTGTCTGCCACCAGAAACATCAGAATTTTAAGGTGCAGCTATTCTGAAAAATGATAGACGCTAGAGAGATGTGCCCTGCCTTCAGTACCATGCATATATGTTAGATTGAATCATTTTTGTGAAAAGAAAATAAAGTTAAGTCGTTAACTTGTTTGCAGTGCAGGCTTTGGTGATCCCTTTACAGCAGCTCCCATGGCAGGCAGAGTAAAATTCAGGGACTCTGCTCTGGTGTCCAAAATCTGCTCATTTTGATCAGCAGATCAAAAGAAAGCTGCTCTGCCTCCGGAGCATTGGCTCCCACCCCTGCATAGGTCCAGCTATTGGTGAGGAGATTCACAGCAGTGACACAGGTCAGGGGTTTGTTTCCGACACGTGTTGGGAGCTCTGCAGCGCTCGCCAGGTCTGTGCTCGCATCAGCTGCAGGGGAGAGAGGTGGGTTGGTTGTTCAAACCAGAGAACAACACGTTGTTTGTTCCCCACACGCCGGCGTGGCCGGCACCTCAATAGCTTTTATGCTGTTGTGAATAACAAGCAGGGGTGGTGAAGGGATTTAATCACACAGAGCAGAGCGCTGCACGCAATCACCCAGCCTAAGTGACACTCAGATGAGGATCTCTTTCTTCTCCTCCTCCTCCAGGCTCGGAGCCTGAGTCTGAATGAAACATAACACACTTGAGAGCTCTTTAAGGCACTGTAAAGGAGGCTGCTTTCCCCTGAGTTTGTTATCTAGCAGGGCTGGAATTGCAGATGGGTGATGTGCCCTGTGTTTTATGCAGCTTAGAAGTCCAGGAGATGCTTTTTGTAGGGAATTCTGGTGCACCCTCAGAAGCAGCAGCTGGCATTCCTGAGGGACCAGAGCCACACTCTCCACCATGGTAGTTTCTCCCATTGTCATTGAGGCTGTAAGACAGGCTGTGGGATGGGTTTCATACTTGGTTGAAGTGCTGCTAATTCTGGACTCTGTTCCAGTCTCTCTCTTGGGTTGATGTAGCTACTTCTGCAGCCATCTGGTGAGTCATGCCAAGGAATGGCTGGGCTGAAAACCCCAGCTGAAAAATTTACAGAAACTCCCTGATTTGGCTCACTTTGCACAAACCAAACTCTGTGCCAGCACGATGGGGAGTGCAGCATCAAATGGGAATGACAACAGAAATGTGTTCATCTCCTGTGGCGTGGAGTGTTGCTGCTGATGGTGATAAGGGCACGATGTGAAGGCAGTTCCCTCTGACCAAGTGGATGCATTAAACCCAGTCTGTTTGTTGGGGCAGGCTTATTCCCAATAAATCTATTTTATCTTGTGAAACTTCAAAGTAGATACCAGATGGTTTTCTGTAGGATGACCTTGCAGGAACCTGTGTGCTGCTGTAGGGCTCCTCAGTCTCTTTGGTGCTTTGAGGTTTCTGCAGTGCTCAGTCAGACTCATCCTAGGAATCAGTGGGACTGGGATACAGTATTTTTGGCTTAAGAGCCATCTTTTGCAGCTGTGATAACATGCTTTGTGCTTCATGTTTTTGTAAAAACTGACTGGCAAGGGAGATCCAGGCCTTTCCCTCACCTTCCTCATAAACATTGTCTTTCTTCTCTTGAAAACAACATGTAACTTAGGTAGGAGTCAGGAAATCAGTATGTATCCTTCCTTCAGTGGGTACTGTCGAGACTAAAAGCAGAGCTTGAAGTCAGATGATTGTTCCCTTTTTTATTTGCATACAACTAACCAGAAGATCCATCTGCAGCTTTGTGCAGCTCTTCTGTTCTCTCCCCCCTTTTTTTTTTCGTTTTAAATTCTGCTGGATCATGTTTTTAGTCACTGTGCTAAATTCTAGAGTTACAGACATTACTTCCCAGAGGATGTTTAGTCCTCCCTCCAGCATGAGGTCAGGAGTCTCCAGTGTTAAACAAGTCTGTATCCAGGGATCGTCTCATGAGAAACGAGGTTTTTGAACCGGACACTGCACTAGGTATCCCAGACAGGGGACATGATTGCAGTTGTTAGAAAAGCTGGTCACCTGTAGGAAGTCTCTGTTGTCATTTAGCTGGTACTGCTGAAGTTCAGCTCAAAATATGGCTATTCCACCTTTTTTTAAGGTATATGCGGGTGGTGAGGCCTTGTCAGAGGTTGCCCAGAGAAGCTGTGGCTGCCCCATCCCTGGAAGTTTTCAGGCCAGGTTGGATGGGGCTTGGAGCAACCTGGGATAGTGCACGGTGTCCCTGTCCATGGCAGGGAATTTGGACTAGATGATCTTTAAGGTCCGTGTCAACCCAAACCATTCTGTGCTTCTCTGCAGAAAGACACCAGAACCTTTTCCTTCTGACGGAACACAGTCTGACAAAGGGAGCAGAGGCTGTACTCAAACTGCATCACATTTGAAATTATTTTCTAGAGGAACAGAAATGCAAGTATTCGTGACTTCTCTTCATTTTTGTGGCATTGTTGTGGCATTCTTGTGCCACAAAAGAGCAGGATTTGTTGTTGCAGCACTGAGATTAAAGGCAAGGCTATCTGATAGGGTTTAGCTGATCCAATGTGTCGTGGCCACTGGATGGGAGCATTTTCCTTCCAAGCCATTCTCTGTCTCTCCTCAGGGAAGCAGATAGACCCAGTCTCCTCTGGATTGCTTGAGTCCTGTCATGTGAGCACACTTCACATCCTGCACTCATGTGCTCCCCAAACACACCAGTGTCAACCTTCCTCAGCTCCTACACAACCCCCTGCTGCTGCCTTGCAGTATTAATTTGGAGGGTTAATGGGATTTTGCTAAGTTAAAACTGCTGTTTTGTCAACTGATGCAAGTTTTCTGGAGAGTGGATGCATTTCTCCAGGGGCTGGGGTTGCAAATTGCGTTGGTAGGATGTAGCCCTACGTATTACTAAAGAAAAAGCTTCAGTGAAATAAAAAAGATGCGTGTGATGCAGCAAATCGAACCTCCAGCTGTGTAAACAGATCAATAAACTGATTTGTGTTTGCTGACCAGAAGAAAAATCTAATTGCAGGTACTCCATATTCAACATTTGTGGCGAAACCAGAGTAATTGGAATAATGAGAAATCCAATGTGCTTTTGTTTGGAGTTTATTCTTCTTTAGGATTCATTAAACTGGATGGGCCTCTCAAGGTTTAGGCTGGTTATGTATCACAGTTCCTAGCTCCTCAGACTTCATAGATTTCTTCAAATTCCAAATCATCACATCTGCCATCTTTAAATAAGACTTGAAAAGATTGAAGCAATATTGTTCTAGTGTTTAGAGGCTCATTTCACTCTCCAGAATCTCATTTGACTTAAGTTTGAATGCATCTGGACAGCAAAATAGCTCCTGGGTTGCCTCAAATTCCAGGTTTGTGCACTTATTTACACCTGCAAGAGGAAATAATGCTCTCCTGCACGTCCTGAAGATATATTTCCAAGTACTATTGTGCCAGTTCTCAAGTACTTTTCATTTGAGCGTCTCTTGCATCTCTTTGGACTTAGGTAAAAAAGAGAGGATGGAGGTGCTGGCATGATTGTATTTCTGTGAGGGATCACATTCAGAAAGGTAAAAGGTTTTAGGGTAAAAGGGGAAGAAATATCCAGGAAAAACCATGAGGTTGGAGTTGTGTGAATGTGTTTACTCCAACTGAGGAGGACAAAAGCTCTTTCAGGGTATCTTAAGTCATTTCAGTTGCTGGTAACAGAAATGAAGATGGTAGTGAAGAGTTCTTAAAAAGTTTCTGCACAGAGAGCAAATTGTCACCTGCATTTACCTTCACTTTGAGTTAAAGTTGGTAAATTTAATAGATGTATCATCCGTTTGGATGTCCCATTAGGATTGTTTGGAAGTGGAAGATGAGGCCTCTGTGAAGGAAACAGAATGGGGAGAGCTCTGGCTGCTGGGAGGAGGAGAAGGAAAGAAGGAATTGGGGTTGATGGAGTGTAGCCAGGTAATGATGAGTTTGTGATTTTAACTGAATGAACAGCTGAAAGTGAGTCATAAAAAAAGCTACAGAAAATGAGTCTTTAAAAGTTTTTCAAGGCAAGCTTGGAAAGGTGGAGGCAAAACCTCTTGTTGTCTGGGTTTCATTTGGGTCTGTCCATCAGTGGAAGAGAGAACCCAGAGGTCTGTAGCTGGAGATCCCGAGTGTGAAGGGAAGGTGATGTGTTGCCAGTTGACATATGGTATCACCTGGGATTAGCTGAGATTATGCCAATGAAGATTAAATCCTGCAAGTTGATTCCCCTTGCTGTTATTTAACAAATGAAGTACCTTATCCAAAGTCTGTAGGAAATCTATGCTTGCAATGTGATTTATATTCTCCCATGGCAGGGCAGATTCAGCTTTTTGGCTCTGTTGCTGTGAATACCATGAAGGCTGAGCTCCTCAATGGTCCATCATTCTGCAAAACAGACCAGTGTGTTCAGTTACAATTGAACCTTTATTGTGGTTTTCCTGATAAATTTGAAAAGGATTTTTGCTGTTTTATTTACCTTCTTTATAAACAAACACTTTCGTGAGTCTCTGATCAAAAATTGTCCCTGTTCTGTTCTGACAAGCACCTGTTTTTTTCTTACCATTCATTGCCAAGGTACATTTCATCAGCTAAGAAAAAGTCATTTAAGGCAGGTTATGACAAACTGATTTTAATAT
>VWZT01001422.1:41247-75551 GCA_013397055.1 Pachycephala philippinensis | reverse complement strand
TATAAAGCAGTAGACAAGGGAAGAGGAAATGGCCTCAAGTTTTGTTAGGGGAGGTTTAGATTGGATATTAGGAAAAAGTCTTCACTTAAGGTGTGGTCAGGCACTGGAACAGGCTGCCCAGGGCAGTGGTGGAATTACCATCCCGGGAAGTGTTCAAAAGGCCTGTGGATGTGACACATGGGGACATTGTTTAGTGGTGAACATGCCAGTGCTGGATTAATGGTTGGAGTTGATGATCTTCAAGGTGTTTTCCAACCTTAATGATTCTATGACAGAAAAACTTGAATGTTAAGAGGTTTTTTGTTAATGGATTTAGTTCTTAAAATATAGAGTGGATTTTAACTTGGTTTCAAGCACTGAAGTGGTCTCTGATCCATAGGAGAAGGTTGGGCTTCCTCCCTGAGCACTATTTCCATTCCTATTCTGAATATGTTCAGGAACATTTACAGGTTTTTATTCGTGTAGCAGTATTTTCTTTATATCAACTAGTTCATATCACTTTCAGTCTCCTCTTCTGCATAGTTACTGGCAGTGATCCTGTATCCCACTTCAGCTGAGTAAGCCAGACTGTTTTAGTCCTTGTAAAATAAGACTGTGGTACCCTGATCCCCCTCACAGCCAGTTCCTCAGCTAAAGCTCAAGTTCACCTTTCCTGGCCATGCACTGACAGGCCGTGGGCTGGGAGCAGTGCTGGAACTCTTACACCATCTTCCTTTTCATTAAAAAATCCTCCCAGGGATCTGCTCTCTTGCTGGTACCTTTGAGTCTTTTGAAAAGAAAATTGCTTTCTGTAGCAATGAATTACAAACCTCAAAAAAATCAGGACATACCTTTTTTAGACCTTTTGCAGAAGAAAAGGACATTATTTCTGGCTGTACAGTCAGTGAACCCTGAATTTTAAAATAGCTGGGTGCTTTTCTTCCTCACCCAATGAAGAGAAGAATGAGAGACACAGAATAGCAGACATTTGCTTTTTAACTAGGCACGGGTGGGTCCACTCAGTTACACATATGTCACCATTATTGTATTGAAATCTTCATTGCAGGAATCTGCTCAGGCTTTTTCTTAATGCAGCTTGGGATGTGATCTCCACAGACTTGAAAAATTCAGTATTGGTGGTTTCAGGATGGGTGAGACCCACAAAATACCCAGTGATTGCAGGAACCTGCTCTTGCCTGGCTCCATTCACCACTTGGGGTTTTCTGCTGGCCATGCTGCCTCCTCCTCTCTACCCTTACAGTGGATTTTGTGACATTTTTCTTCCCAGCTTTGTCCAAAGCCCAGCCTTCACCTCATGCTGAAGGAAATGTTCTCACTTCCCACCTTAGAGCAAATACAGTATTTTGTCAGAAATTAAACAATTCAGCATTTGTGGCTGTAGGTGTTTGACTCATAAGTTGTTATAGCCATTCTTGGGTGTTCTGGGAGGATATTTATTATAGAACTAATTAATTATTTTGGGCTTATTTCTTTAAAACTAGCATATTGTAAAACAAATTCCTTCCTCTTTCCATGATAAACATTATCGAAAAATGCTTATATCTAACATTTCTATATATTTAGAACATTTTATGGGGTTGTTTCCAGCTGGGCTGAGCTGTTGTTCCAGGGTTGACCAGCAGCAACATCTAAATTTCCATGTGGGAGTGAGACCAAGTTCCACAGCAGAACATTCTCCCTAGTTTTGGTTCCAAGATCAGTGCAGGGGTCAGTGCTTGCTCCCTAGATGTGTGCCTTAAGATGAAGAGTCAGACGAGCCCTGTGGGTCTGGTATCAGGAATACTGGGATAGAGGATTAGCTACTGAGTGCCTGAGCCCAGCTGCTGGAGGGATCTACTCTGCACCTATGTACCTGCAGAAATTTTCCACTAATTCAGCTTCTTCCCCTAACATGAAGTAGTTGTGTCTCATTCTCCTTGGGCAGATACTGTTGGCTACAGCTTAGAAGATCTGAGGATAAAAGAGAGAAGGGAAGCGACAGAATGCCCCAAGGCACCTTGCAGACATGGGAGGAATTAATTGATTAATCAGCAAAGCTGCGCTGGGATGTTTCATTCCAATCACCTCTTTTGTGTTTCAGCCCTGGCCCAGCGTGTCCAACCTGGCCAAGGATTTCATCGACCGTCTGCTCACGGTGGACCCCAGCGACAGGATGACGGCGCTTCAGGCCCTGAAGCACCCGTGGGTGGTCAGCATGGCAGCCTCCTCCTCCATGAAGAACCTGCACCGTTCCATCTCACAAAACCTTCTCAAGAGGGCGTCCTCCCGCTGCCAGAGCACCAAGTCGGCGCAGTCCACCCGCTCCAGCCGCTCCACCAAATCCAACAAGTCGCGGCGCGTGCGGGAGCGGGAGCTGCGGGAGCTCAACCTGCGCCACCAGCAGCAGTACACGGGCTAAGCCCCGCGCTGGCACTTGCCCTGCCAGAGGCCTCCTCTGCGCTGGAGGTGTGCACACACTCAGTGAGGAACAGCCACGTTCCTCCCTCCCTCCCTCCCTCCAGGCGTTCCCCCCATCCGTGAGGAGGTGTCCCCTCCGTTCGGAGGAAAGGGAACCTCGTGGTGGCCGTCCCACCCTGTGAGCTAGAAACGGGGGAGGCCGTGTGGGCTCGGAGCGCAGCTCGGAGCCTCAAGGAATGCACGAATTAAGGAGCCACGTGGGGAGAAGAGCTCTTTCTGTAGCCCAGGAGCTTGGTTGTTCATAGTTATTTATTATTTCCAGAGCGTTTAGTTTCTCTCGCTTGCGTATGGAAAAAAGGAAGAAATCACTTGGTGTGTCTGTGCATGCACGTCCGTGTGTGCACATACACGTGCGGGGGTGTATATGTATTTAGAAATTATGTATACACAGATTTTGAGCTGGTTTAGTCAGACTCCGTGGTGCCTTTGCAGCGAAGCTGGAATGAGTCATGTGCCGTTAAAAGTGGGATAGCTCTGACTCACTGGTGTGCTGCCCACCAGCTCCTCACCAAAGAGATGCCAGACGGCAGTTTTCCATGAGGGCTGGGAAGCTGCGAGGTTTCCCCCAAGGGCTGCCATCCTCCTGATGACGTCAAGGGCTCACTTGTCTGATGACATCAAGGGTTTACCCCTGGAATTGTCCTTTCCCTGTTTGCAGCAAGACCAATGCCCGTCATGCAGGGTTTGTTGTTCTTGTGGCTCTGTTGTGTCTGTGACCTGTTACACACCTTGCACCCTTCAAAAGAAGATTGACAAGGTTGGGTTTTTTTGTGCTAAGGGGAAAAAAAAAAAGGGGGAATTTTTAGGGATGTGCTTCCCACCCCAGAGCTGAAATGGGCTATAACCACTGTAAGCACAGCGTTACCAACCATGTCACTTCACCAGAACTTTGGTGGTTCCGGGCTGCTCCCTGCCTGCAGATTGGACAGGGCTCCCCTGCTTTGTGTGCCTGTGCTGCCCCAGCAGTGCCATCCCTGCTTTGGGGCAGTGGTGGTGGGAGCTGTTGGGATGGCCACAAATGGCTCCATAGCATCAGGGTAAGGGCTTGAGTAGTGGCAGCCCAGTCTGGGAGTGTCAGCAGTGACAATACCCTGGAGACATTGCACAAATGCCCTAGAGCTGTGAGGGGTGACTTAAGTTCACCAGGAAAAAGCTGCCTTTCAGGTGTCCTTGTGCTGCATGGGTGATGAGGGGGCCTCTTACGAAGGACTCGAGTTTTCTGTGCTAAGGCAAAAAAAAAAAAGAGGAATTTCTGGGGGTGTGCGTCCCACCTCAAAGGTGGGATGGGCTGTAAGTACATGTAACCAGCCTGGTGTGCCCAAGCATGTCGTGGGGAATACAGCAGAAGAAACTTGAGGACAGCCACGGTGTGTAGTAAGGGTGAATTTGAAATCCTTTGTGTGGTTTTGCATGTTATTTTGAGAACTTTGCATCCTTTGCAGGCTGCCCTTTCTCTGAGCAACCATCCTACCATGTCACACACAGTCTTTCTTCCATCAGCATTAACAGATACTGCAGAATTCCCCAAAATTGGTTTTTTTTCCAACTCTGTGGACTGCAAACAAAAATGTTTTCAGCGTCTTTTACCTCCTCACATTGTTTTCCCTGGTTTGTTACCATGAACTATAAACTAGATGTGATTTCTGACAAAGCAGGCAGCTTGCCACATTTGGTTCATAAACAGCTTGGTGTCCCTCATGTCACTGCAAACAGCTCTCCAAAAGCAGGAGCCCCTCTAAGAGGAGGCCCTGCAGGTCAGGTGGTGGCAGGAGGCTCCCTCGGAGCCCTTCTGGTTCTGAGCCATTACTTGAAGAGTCTTTGGTGTGTTTGGTGCATCACTCCAGGCACTGATTGCTTTTACCTCCTGGCTGCTCTCATGTCCCTCCCCAGATTATCCTGCATGTTTATCGATAAAACAGGGATTTTGCCTGTGTGAGGGGGTCAAACTGATGAACTGAGCCAAGACCTGTAGAACTGAGACCCTTCCCCTTAACCACTAGATCATCAAAGTGCACAGGTATTGTGCAGATGTCTGCCCATGCTGTTTCTTCATCTTTCTCTTGTGGGATGAGGGATACATAAAGCTCTGGGCTAACCAGGCTTGTTTCTCCACCTTCACAAAGCAGAACAAGAATCTCCTCATCTGTGACAATTTTTGCTTTGCTGATCTTTTCCACAACTGCTTTTTCACCAGGAAAAGTTCAGAGCAATCGTTTGTGGTTACTTTGGGCTGGAATATGTTTTGGGAAGTGGGATGTTGCTGTGTAGGTTCCTGACAGTGTCAGGTTTTGGTGGTGATGCTCTGTGACTGGGGGTGAGTTGGCAGAAGGGAGGATCCATAATATACATGAGAATACTGGATAGCTGCAACCTGCCTCTCCACGGTATCGAGGTGTCTGTGGTCCTTGGGCAATTCTGCTGCTTGGGAATTGCAGGAAGAGGACCAAGGCCGTCCCATAAAGAGCTTTGGATTTTCTAAAAAAGAATGCTAATTCTTTTCACAAATGCAACGTTTTCTTGTTTGTATGGAAAAATCAGTGTAAACTTGGGAAAATCTTACAGGCTTTCCTTCCACCATTCAATTTTAACACTCTTGGCTCACTCCCTCTTCTTTTTCTAAATCCAGTATTTGTAGGAGCTTTGCAGCCAGACAATAACGTGTGTGGGCAGAGGGGAGATGTGCAGAGCTCTGTCCAAGTGACCTTGGAGTCCTCAGTGATCGATCTTTCACTCAGTCTGGAAAACTGTGATGGTCCAAATGCCACGTTGGAAGGTCCAGCTTAAGAACAATTCCTCAGGTGCTTTTATTCTTGCAATTGGGACACGTTTTCAGCTGGGTCTGGTGTGGAGGGGGACGGGCAAAGTGCTGTAATTCTGAGCCATAGTCCAGGTGCCTTCAATCTGTCCTCTAAGAAGCTCTTCACTGTGAATTACCTTGATCATCTGTCTTCATTCCACAGGAGCAGCTCAGTGCTCGGTTGGTCTTTAAGTCTCAGGAGTTTACACTTTTCAGGAGTGCCTTTTTTGGGGATTTTAGAAACTAAAATCTCTCTGAAATGTTTTTTTCTGCTCTTCCGTGTAATTTTTTTTATGTCCTTCTTTTACTCTTAATGGTGGTTTTTAATTTGGCTCGCAGAGTGTTTTTTGGAAACCTTCCTGTGGTCCTGAGTGTGCTGGGAGAACAAAGGTAACAATTGCCTGTTCCAGACCACCACCGAGGGTAGTCTCTGTATTAGCTGGGGTGCAAATCTGATCCTTTTGCTGGCTTTGGTTCACGCAGTGAAAGTGGAGTAGGAATGACACCTAGTGGCAAATTGTGGTGTGTCCTTGTCCAAGCACAGCCCTCTCCTCGCTGCGTACACACTGGTTCTGGGTGAGATGCTCTTTGAAGAGTAAAGGGAGTTAGGGTTGTTTGTCTTTTGGAACTTAGCAGTACTGTGTAAAAAAATCCCATCCTTTTGTCTTGGGAGTTTGGCTGC
Organism: Pachycephala philippinensis; assembly: GCA_013397055.1. Classification (NCBI taxonomy): domain Eukaryota; kingdom Metazoa; phylum Chordata; class Aves; order Passeriformes; genus Pachycephala; species Pachycephala philippinensis. The sequence continues at coordinate 69,615 of VWZT01001422.1, read as the reverse complement.
TCTCTTGAGGGAGAGAATTACAGCTTTAAAGAATGTGGCCTGTTGATTCCTTGATTTTTATTATTTTTGTTGAGAATTATCGGAAAAGAATGTGAAAAAGTCTTCCAGAAATTGTGTTAGGGGGTCTAAAGTTTCGCATCCAGATTTTTGAGTGTGTAGTGTATTTTCCTAAAATGGCAGTTACCAGTCCATGTTTGATTTACTTCTCACTCAGGCTTCTAAAAATCTCAACACATCAACCCAGTGGGCGTAGAAACCGCCCTTCCTTCGATCCTGAAGAAATCTGTGCTATTTAACACTGCAGTTGTGATAGCATCCAGATGCTCCTGCTGGTTCCTGCCCTGTGTTGTTCTTGGAAGCACACAGCTGTACGTGAAGGAAAACTTGAGAGCCTTGTGAGGAGCTTAAGCCCAGACAAGAGGGCTCAGACCTGCTGGCTTTGGTAGCGATGTGGAAACCAGCTGCAGTGTAGGGCCTGCTTCACGTGTTTGTTCTGGACGTGACAAACCCTCACACTCTTCTTTGGAATCTGGGTACTTCCCTCTTTTAGGTCAGGTATTTTCTGTTCTGGTAATTTACACTATTTCTTAGGCCCTGCTCCATTTCTCAATCCTGTTTTCTACCCGGGTGTTTGGCTGCAGTACTAAGAGAGTCAGCTGTTACCTGATGCACAAACTGGAATAGGAATGATGGCTCACTTGGCTGCTGGGCAGCAGCTCTGGGTTTGGCTTCCAGGAGCTGTGGTGAGTCCTGGGGCAAGGTAAAAGCTTCTGTATGGTGCCTTTGAGCACCTGCAGTGCAGGCTCAGCTCAGTCTTGTACCACGTAGGGCAGCTACTGTGTGGCTGTTACAGGCTTCTGATTAGGCTGTGTGGACCTATATTATTTTAACTAATGATACTAAAGATTTGGAGGGTTTGAGGTGGGATAAATTAACATCTCAATTGTTTGCCTTAATTTAGTTTTCTAAATGATGCAAAGCAACACAGACACTGGCTTCTTTGGCACCAGTGTGAGCCCTAGAATTTGCAGGGAGGGTGGTTGTGTCCAGACCTCTCACCCACTCAGCTTTCTCCTGGAGAATGTCACGAAGTGCCTGTACCACTCAGTGTGCGTACCCCACCCCAAGTTGCCTTCACCACTCTTGGGAGGGTTTTGGTGCTTTTTTTGACCACTCAGTCTCCTCTTTCACTCTGGATTAAGAGTGCAGCGCTCCGAGGCAGGTGCCTGCATGTCAGCTGTGCCTTACTGTGCAGGAAACTTCCCAAAGAAATAAATGTGAACACCAGGGATGTGCGGTGGCAATGGCATCATGGTGCCTTCTGCCCTTGTGTGCCGAGGGCAGTGGGAACTCTGCCTGGTGACAATTGTCCCTTGTCCCTTGTCCCCCCCTGCCTGGTGATACTGTAGATCCCTCGTGTGTGACGGGCGAGCTCTGGCTGGGGATCATTGCACTGTTTGTGTGCTGAATGTGGAATCGATCTGTGGAGCAGATCCACGGCCCCAGCGAGGTGTGTTACAAACCAGCAGCTCCTGCGCGGACGCCCAGATGCTGTGAGTTTTCCTGTTGCCTTTCACTACGGAAAGACACCTCCCGGGAAGCTCTTGGGATTGGAGATCTTCCGGCACTTGATGTTATTTTTGGTTGCCCAGTTTCCGGTGCTGGGTTGGAACAGTTTGGAAGCGACTCCGGTCTCATCCAGTCGGTCTCCTCACGGGACTGTCTTGAGAACTGTCCTGTTCTTGCCTTGCCTTTCGAGTCCTGGCTTTGCTCTACGGACTGTCCTGTGGGATGAGGTCAGACCCATTGTAATTAGTCTGTAATGTTCAAGTTAGAGTGTACAGAATTATTTATTTGGTGTACTCGGTCTGCTAAAACATGTCCATGTATTCTGTGTATCCCATGGCTCTGCTGTCCTTACTTCTGCCTCATGGACCACCCATGGGCTGGCTGCTGGAAGGCAACGATTTCCAGGCTGGGAATGATGGTCAATAAGTACATGGAGAGCCAGGAGCTGCTCACCCCTCTATTACATTCCTGGATCACAGCAAGAGGTACCAAAGTGCCCATCAAAGGGTTTGCTGGTTTCTTTAACGCAGCTGCCAGGTCAGGAGCTGCCCAAGAGAGACTGTGCAGGGCTGGGATGTCCATGGGATGCTCTGGATGAGGCAGGCACTCAGCCTGTTGCTGGAAGGTGGGGTTGGGGGGCTGAACAGGCACTTCGGGACATTTTGTTCATTTTTCTTTGGCTGCAAGGTAGCAGACTGGGCTAAAGAAATGCTCTGGTTTGTCCACAGCCACTCATCACCTCTCCAGTTTCACTCTGAGCAGCTTTTATGGACCAACAGGAAAACTTGTAATATCAAGTGAACAACGCACACCCCTCTTGAGCCACCTCTCCAGGATTTTCCAGGGGCAGGGGATGCCATCCCAGTGGTGGCAGAGCTGACAGGGACCCGAGAACCCAGACCAGATGCCCCACAGTACTGCAGTTGGCCATTCCTGTTTGATGCTCCCTGTAGCCACGAGTTCTCTCTGCCTGCATGGCCCATCCCCACATCTCTGACGTTCGCCTGCTTTTAAGGTCAGTTAGATGCTCCCTGCAGAGCAGGCCACTAAATGAAACTAAATCTTACCCATCCAAACTAAAATTTGTTAGCCCTAGGCTTTACTTAAGCAGATTTTTTTTTTATTTGACTCAATCATATAGGCCAGACTATTTGTGTTTGCCCTCCATTGGTGTTCCATACCCCTTCCCATCAGTGTGTCCTTGTGTAGTGTCACACTCTCTGCTTAATAGAGTAATTACATTTTGGGGGCTGTGATTCACACAGCAAAGGTGGTGTTATCACCTTCACATCACTGTTAAGGAAAAATAAACCCCACACCTCATGTTGGGACAGTCTGATCCTACTTCTCTCCACAGTGTGTCATCACCAGCTCTATTTTGAGCTGCTGGGAACTGGGTTGTAATTCCTTGAACATGTGTCTTGCTACTCCCATGTCACACAAGACTTTTTTTTTCACCAGCCGTTGTCTCAAGAACCCATTTGAGTGAAAGCCTGTCACTTGGCCTTGTTTTCAGCTTCAGATTTTCCTTTGCAGTGGCCTTCAGTTTCCCGCTGTTACCTGGCAGATCTGCAGGTGTGAGGCAGCATGCTGTTCTCCAGCCATCCCCTCCCACCTTCCCCAAGAGCTGGAGCTGCCCCTGGCACTTCTCCCTTTCAGCTCTGTGTTCCCAGCTGCTACACAAGCTTTAAACTGCAGGCAGGGGTCCTTTAGCATCCTGTGCACCCACCAGCACCCACCCTCCACTGCAAGCTGAGCAGTGCTTTCTGATGCTGAGCTGCAGCTCCACAGTCCATTCCCTGGTGGCACTTGGCACCTGGGTCAGTGGGAGGACCATTCTCCCAACCTTCAGCACTGCCTGGTCTCTGGGTTGATGCCAGGGTGTGCTTGAAGACCCCCTGAGCAGCCCTTGAGCCACAGCCAGTCCCCTCTGCTCCCCCTCTGTCTGAGCACCCTGTCCTGGTTTTGCAGTTCCCCCTGGGTCCCAGCTGGGCACCAGGCTCCGGCTCTGGGAAGTGCTGGGGTTCAGGAGACAAGCATGGGGTGCCTCAGGCTTCTCTACGTGCCTTCCACCCTGCTCTGCATCACAAGAAAGGAGCCAGAGGCAGTGCTTGGCACAAGCAAATGCTGATACTTTATTAATCCCTGTGAAGGGATCACGCTGGCAGCAGCTTTAGCCCTGAGCAACGATGGTGTCGATCCAGTTACGGAACTGGCTGACACGAGTGTACATGGCCGGCGTGTTGATGTTGCAGTTGGAGGTTCCCCAGGAGACAATGCCAATCAACATCCAGCCATTCCCACTCTGGTATACCAGAGGTCCACCGGAATCACCCTGCAGAGAAGATTCCTGCTTAGTGCTCCTGGCACATGCTCCAAACTGGTCCCTGCCACCCGGTCCCCTGTGCACAGCCAGGTGCTGTAATTTAAATATCTGGCTCTCTAAGTGCAAGACCCCATGTACCCTGCTCCTCCACCCTCCCTGTGATGCAATGGAAGCTCAGCAAGACCCCGCATTTCCTCTTCCTCCTCCACCCACCGTGTGCAGCAGGAGCTCAGCTCCTTACCTGGCAGGAGGTGGCACCAGCCCCACCGGCGCAGATCATGGCACTGGTGATGCGGTTGCCCCAGTACTGCATGCACTGGCTCTGGGAGACCAGGGGCACGGTCACCTGCTGCAGGACTGTAGCCAAGGCTTGGGCTAGGGGAAAGAAGCACCATTAGATCACCTCAGTGTCTGTGGGTCTCCTGGAGAGCACACAGGTGTCCTGGGCAAGCTTCCACTGGTGCTCCTGGACACATGGGTGCTGCCATACAAAGTGCCTTCCTCCTCCGTGCCAACAAACCCCTTCTTCCCCAGGATCACCTCGTGCAGGCGGCCCCGAGAAAGGGGCAGGCTTGTGCCTGTGCACAGCCATCCCTGGGTTACACACACACCCACACCCATGTGCACACTGGTACACGCTCAGACTGGGTTACTCCACTGCCCAGCTCCCCCCTTCCCACACGTACAGGAGATGCCACCCCCACAGGCACCCCTGGACCCTCAGAGCCCCCAGGAAGAACAGCAGCTGCAGACAGCCCTCCCTGACGCTGCAGCGTACGTACAGTTGGGGTTGGTGCGTCCCCAGCCGGTGGTGACAGCGCGGGCGTTGGCGGGCAGAACCAGGTTGGCAGGGGCCAGGCAGATGGTGGACACACGGGATCCCAGCTGGGCGGGCGAGGACAGCCTCAGCAGGGTGATGTCGTTGTTCATGGTGTTGGCGTTCCAGCCGGGGTTGGTGATGGCCTGCAGAGGGAGAAACACCACAGCTCTTCATCCCTGCCCTGCGGGAGCAGCCGCAGCACGGAGCTGCAGCCCTGACCCAGGACCGCGTCCGCCTGGCTCACCCTGGACACGGTCTTCACTTGAACGGCCTCGGCACTGGAAGCAAGGTTATATTCCCCGAGGACGACAACGTGGGCGCTCGGGCTGCAAGAGGTAAGAGAGAGTCAGGGGCATGTGTCCAGCCAGCACCCCGGGTGAGAGCAGCACTGGGGGCAGCCACGGGCATGAGGAACCCCAGGGAAGCCACCACGGGGACAGCTGGGGAGGAAGCCCTGGGCTGCTCAGGCCTTTGGGGCTGACCCGAGTGCCACTCAGAGATGCCCAGCACGCTCCAAGCCCCTGCCAGTGGCACTGGCGTGGGCTGGCCAGGCATCACTCCTTACTTGAAGTTGCAGTGGGCAGCTGTGACGACCCAGTACTGGTTGATCAAGGAGCCGCCGCAGAAGTGGGATCCTGTGCGGGTCTGGGGAGGGAAGAGGGAAGAGGAGCTGGGGCTGGGTGGGCTGAGCACCCCCATGCTGGGGACAGGCAGAGGTCCCCTTGGTGCCCAACCGTGGCAGCCGGCTGGCTGTGCCGTGCCAGCACAGTGCTTAGGGCAGTGCCCAGGGAGCGGGACGGTGCTGTACCTGCAGGGACACCTGCCACGGCCATGAGCCGGCCACAGCGTTCTGCCCGTTGACAATCCTCTCGCTGTAGGTCACCGAGGGACTGATGTCGGGCACCCCGCAACCTGAAGGAGAGGCACAGGGGCACAAGGGTGACCCAAAAGCTCAGGAGTCATAGCTGAAGGCTGCCTGGGCTGGTGTGGGTGGCTCTGTGTCACCCTCCCTGGCGTCCTGCTGCACCCTGAGGACCTTCCCACATCCGTGGGCAGCACTTACCGGAGACGGTGCTGGCAAGGGCCAGGCAGGCAACTACCCACAGGAACGCCATCCTGAAAGGAGATAGGCTGAACCCCTGGGGACCACGAGCTTTATAGCAGCCAGGGAGCCACGTGGCTCATAGCTGGCCAGGTTAAGGTCCCCCTGTGTCCTTGTGTCCCCCTGTGGCCTTGTGTCAGCTGTGGGCAGCAGTGCCAGGCCAAGCCTGGCACACACCGTGCCACACACAAACAGGGACGTGGGAAGGTACTGTCAAAAGACATCTGGGGGGCTTTTGCTGTCGTGAGTTGTGTTAGTTCTGACTGCAGCCTGTGGAGCTGGAGCAGGAGAGCACCACAGGGCTGTGATGGAGGGCACAGGAGGCTGGTTGTGGTCACACAGCTGGGGTAGCAGTGGGGCTGGACATGCTGGGATGGACAGAAATGCCTGGGGTGGGAGGTCATCCCATGCTCAGACTTGTTTCACATCTATTGGCACTAGAGCTGTTTTTCCACATGGCCATGAAATCCTGGCCTGGACTAACGCTGGTCACAGCTGGATGTTCCCAGGGCTCAGGGTCATCCTTTGAACCATGTCCCTGGCACAGGTGAATGAGTCCCAGAGCCAGGGGGGGCAGGTGGGGAGGGCAGACACCTTCCCAGGCAGGTGGCATCATCCCCTGTGTCCTGGGTGATCTCCTGGGCTCGCACAGGGTGCAGGGAGCCAGCTCTGGGGTGATGCTGAACACGGGGATGGATCCCTCCCTCTCTGTGCCACCCACATACCCTGATCCCTGCCCCAACCCTCCAGGGAGCAGAGCCTGGACACTGGGGAGCAAGTGCAGAACTCAGGCCTTTATTTCCAGCAGTGGCACCAGACAAGGACAGCGGGATGTGGCCCTTCCCAGGGCGGGAAGCGTGGCAGAGCATGGAGGTCTTCCAGGGCGCTGCAGGGGCTGGGCACAGGGGTGTAGGCAGAGACACAGACTGCTCCTGATCTTCATATGGCCCCTGGGAGGAGATGGCCAAGGGCCGGGCAGCAGCAGAGGATGGAGGGAGAGCCAGTGCTCAGGGTGGTGCTGCCCATCCCAAAGGAACCTTGGAGCAGGACAACACACCAGGCACAACCATGCTCTCCATGCAGCTTGAGAGCCTCCAGCTCCAGTCCTGTCTTGGATGCTGGCAAATGAGCCAGAGACAGGAGTCTGGCAGGTCAGTAGGAACTCAGAGCAGTCCCTTTGTGCCAGCAGGGATAGGGCTGATGGCACTGTCCAGGGTGGGGACACCACCTTGTGCCCTTCTCCTCCACATCCGTGAGCCACGATGAGCTGGCTCAGCTGCTCCCCACTGGCCATGCAGGGCCCAGCCTGGTGGAGCAGCAACACCCAACCTCAGGGCTGAGCCCAGAGTTCCTCCCATGGCTGAAACCCTCCTGCCAGCCTGCTCCCAGCAAGGCTCCAGTCTGCCTTGGAGTTGGAATGGTAACAGCCTCCATGGCCAGGACTGGCTCAGGGGGCTGTCTGGAGACTTGGGGAAACCCAAATATCCCTGCAGCCCCATGGAGACATGAATTTGCCCCAGCTGCAGATTCCTGTCCATTCTGCAACTCTTCTTTCTCCTACAGGCAATGGGCCAGGCCTGAGCAGCCCTCGGTCACTGTGCCAGCAGGCCAGCAACATAGCTGCAGGTTGGATTTCCCCCAGTCCTGGTATCCCAAGACCGGTGCTTGCAGCAAACAGTCTTCTCGTGGAGCAAGACCAGAGGAGGATGGCCTGTATCCAGACTGTCCCCAACACAGGACAAGGTGCTGTGTGTAGGGGATGCCACCTGTCACCTCCATTCTCACCATGCACAGCTGCAAAGGTGGCACCAGTGCCAGGCAGGGTCAGGCACACTTGCCCTTGCGAAGGCAGAAGGGCAGCTCCGGCACAGGGACCAGGATGGTGCTGAAGATGGGCCGGTAGCCCTCGGGCAGGACCTGGGAGTGCTGAGCCATCATTTCCAGCACCACGTGCCGCACCTCCTTGGAGACGTCACCGCGGATATCCAGCAAGGTGGAGATGTGCTCATCGCTGGGCAGAGAGCCACAGGTGAGCCTGGGCACTGCTTGTGTCCTGCAAACCTCCCCCCATCCAGAGAAACCCAGCCAAGGCCAGGGGAAAACTGGTACTTTGCACCATGCAAAGTAGCATTTTCTTGAAAAAAATCCCCCCAAACCTTTTGAATTTGGTTTTGACATTTCCAATTTGGTGTTCTGTCACCTTTTACAGTTTGTTTGGTCACCAAATATAGATGTGTGAATGCCACAGCAGAACTGTTTTTTTCTTTACACCTTTGCCCTTGGGACTTTTCAAGAACCCCTCAAATCTGGAGCATGGGAAAATGAAATCTCAGGGAGAAGGGGGTGAAAGCTCAGGTTTCTGCCTGTTCTGCTGTGTCACCTCACAGGATGCAGCCGAAGACAGGCTCTCCTGGGCAATCACACCTATCCCCTCCTGCAGAGAGTACCTTACCTGACATCAGGGTACTTGGTGATGAAGCCCACCACCTCCAGGCTGAGTAGAGCTGGGTCTTTGAGGCAGATCAGCTCCCTCAGGGCAAAAACAGCCTCCAGGCTCTGCTGGCTCCGGTCCAGGCCCTGGGAGGGAAAGCAGCCAGGTGTGAGACCCAGAGGAGGTCACTGCGGTGGCTGGCGAGACACTGCCTCCGCACTGCCCACGTGGGCACCTGATCCTCTGCAGCTGCTATCTTCCCACTCAGCATGTCCCACCCATCAGGAGCTGCTGGGCAGGGTGACGGTCCCCAGAGTCCCTAATCCAGCCAGTTCCTCCCGAAATGGCCTTACAACCACCCCAGTGTAACAGCCCCATTTGCTTGTGGGCTGTGGGCTGGAGGGGAGCCGGAGGGTGAGGCGATGCTCCCTTCCCGAGGCGCAGCCCCGGCTCCCCACCGCACCCAGGCCCCTCTCACCAGGCCACAGAAGAGCTCCCGGAGCTGCGTGGCGTCCTGCAGCAGGCGGTGGCACAGCTGGCCCCGCTCCTCCCGGCTCTTGCACACCATCTTCCTCTGCAGGAGTGCCCGCAGGTACTGGCTCGCCACCAGGAGCTCGCTCTCCGCCAGCAGGAGCTGCGCAGGGAACATGGCCTGGGTGTCAGACCGCAGCTCCCCGGGGACAGGCAGAGGGGAACAGGGCTGGGCACAACACCAAGCCATCAATTCCCAACCTTCTGGGAAGCTCACTGACCGAAGGGACAGAGAAAACAGCTGGATTTGGGGGAAGCCCTGAACACCTCCGTGTGGCGGTGCTCTCTGAAGTACTCCAGAGGACATGGGATGGCATTCCCAGCATCCTGCCCCCCAGCACGGCCCCCAGCTGCCCAGCCTCCCTGTCTGTCCCCCAGACAAGCAGCCGTTCGAAGGAGGTACCGTGAACACGGGTTTCCTGACGCGGGAGAAGTCCTTTGCATACTTGTCAATCACTTCACACATGCTGCCGATGAGCTGGGACCCGGAGAGCCACTTGCGGGAAGGCAGCTGCAGGCAGAGGGGCTGAGGGAGCAGAGGAGCAGTGTCTGTGCCCTGCATCATCGCACAGCTGCCAGCTCAGGGCAGCACTACACCCACAGCTGCTGCCTGCCAGCACGGACACTTTGCCTTGCAAAATCCCCAAGCCCCTGCTGCCAGCCAAAACTCAATGCAAAAACAGAAGAGTGGTTTAGGTTAGGAATTTATGGAAACGCTGGGGCTGTCCCTCCCTGACACCCTGAGAGCCTCATTTTGGGGCTTTATCTGGGTCACGATGCACACCTGAGGTGTGGGCAGCAAGCTGCTCCTCACACACTTGCTTTTGGCCTGTCCTGCTGTGATTTTATTTTTAATTTCCACTCCTCCCCACTTCCCTTGTGTAGACATAACATGTTTTTTGATTTCCTACTCCCGCCCTACTGTCCTTGCCTGTCTTCCTGTTTGCAGGCACACACTCCCTCTGTCTCTGCTGGGGCCACTGCTGCCTGCAAGCTCTTCACCCTTTGGCTCTTCCTTTGTTTTCATGGCATTCAAGCCCTAAATAGTAATGTCGTTAATTATTCCAGGTTTTTGGTCCAGACTCCAGGAAAGCTAAATTTGACTACACTGGCAGGAAACGACTCAGGCAGTAGTACATGGATTCGTATCCTTCACACAGACTTTGCTGCTCTCCAGCTGGTTTTCTGCCATGGAACAGCCAGAAGAAGGAGCGTGAGGCAGCCCGGGGGGCTGTGGCTCCTGGTCTCTGTCCGTTAGTGATTTGGGGGCCATGAGCCATCTGCCCCAGCGATACAGGGCGGTGCTGCTGGCGACAGACATCGGGTGGTTTATCGAGGTCTGGGGGACAGGCTGGCAGAGATGTCTGCAGGGTGATAGCAGGGTACAGAGTACGTGGCAGGGACCCCGGGCAGGAACAAACTCGAGCCTGGGGTGTTGCAATAGGGCTGTTCTTGCTGGGTTCAGCTTTGTTGCAGCCCTGGCAGCCTCAGGTGCTGGACCAACATACCTGCAGGTCCAGGAGCAGTTCCTCCAGCAGCAGCTGGGTGGCTTTCTTCTGCATCCTGTCTAGAGCAGCCTGGAGGGATGTGGGGACTTCTCTGCAGGCAGCGTCGGGGTGCAGGGAGGAGACAGAGTTGCTAGGAGAGAGAAGAGAGGGTACAGGTAGCCGTGGAAGCTTAGTGGGAACACTGGCCCCAGGGAGGATGGGGAGGGGTGTTGCTACAAGAGCTAGCAGGTGCTGGTGCAGGTACCTGAGAGCCAGGTTGTTGTTGAGCACGGCCAGCAGGTAGGAGATGTAGTACTTGGGAACAGCCCGGTCCTGCTGGTGCTCCTTCCCGCACTGCACCAGGGCTTCCCGCAGGCTGCAACACAGCGAGGCAGCCGTGACGGGCGGGCAGAGCCCCAGGTGTCCCACCACATCCAGGGGCCTGGCCCTGGGATGCTCCTGGGGGCACGTGGACCTCCCACAACCCTCCCAGCTCACTTGGCTCCTTTCAGATCCTGCCACCAGGTTGGAGAGGGACAGGTTGTTGGGCAGGGTGGGACAGTGGGACCCATTCTGGATCCCCTTGGGAGGGCTCAGCAGACAAGCATGGGGAGGGAAGTGGGCCCTGAGAGCTGATGCCCCCAAAGGCTGAGAGAGCAGCCCCATGGGTAGACAGGCTGCTGAGCTTTCTGTGACCTGGATGAGCATCGGGTGCCCCACAGCAGATCTCCACCACCAGCCCGTGATGCTTGGCCATGGGCCCAGGGTCTGAGAGGGTGGACAGGGGTGTGAGGGGTTCCACTGACCGGCCCAGGAATGCCTCAAGCTCCTCCAAGGCCATGTTGTAGATCTTCTGCTGCAGAGAGTCGGTGATCAAGGAAGCCACCTGGATGTTCTCATTCAGCATCTACAGCAGGAGAGGAGAGTGGAGGTGATCGAGGAAGAGCCTGCAGACCACAGACTCCTTTTTGGGAGGTCTCAGCATGGCCGTGCCCCATCTGTACCCATGTTCTTGGGGACCCACCTGCATGACAATGGCAGGCAAGGCTGACTGGAAGAAGCCCTGATGGTCTGTCTCAGGTTCCTCTTCCCTGAACCATTCCTTAAACTCCACCTCCAGGGTCCTCTGCATCCACTCGAACACGCTAGCCTGTGGGATGGACACCCACCACAGGCAGCCCAAGAAGCCAAATACAGACTCCCTTGAGACCCAACACAGCACAGCAGCGAGTTCTGGGCCTCATCCCAGGCTCATGATCTGCAGCTGCTGTCAGAGCAGATGCTTGGCTCACTGGGAGTCACTGGGTCCCTGTCCCACTCACTCACCTTGACTTTCATCACGTATCTCCTCTCTGTCTGATCCACCAGCTCAGAGGACATCAAGGGACCCAGAGCAGAAACATCCACTTCTGGGAGGAGGTCAGGGTGACCCATCATCTCTGGGCTGGAGGGCAGAGGTGAGGCAGGGCTGGGAAGGCCTGTTCCCCAGGAGTTCCTACCTCTCCCTCTGCCCTCCTGATGGTCAGCCAGAGACACTCTCCCAACCCATCCATGAGCTGGTGAACAACCCAGCTCTCCACAACATCCCCCGCTTGGTTGGTGCTGACCTGGGGTACACACGGAGCGCCCACTCCAGGAGGAGGAAGAGACCCTGTTTGTCCAGGTCCTCCCGCAGGATCTCCTGGAGGTGGCTGGTGAGGGCCTGGTGGTAGGTGGCCGTGCAGACGCTGAGGATGTTGTAGTGAGCTGGGACGCACTGCACCATCAGGTCCTTCACCACGCGCAGCTCAGACACGATGTCCTTCTGCAGCACTGCCAGGTGCCTGGCCAGCCCCGGCCCCTCTGCATCCATGCGGGGAGCCTGGAAATGGGCTCCTGTGATGGTGTCCTGGAGGACCTGGTAGAACTTCTGCCTCCAGCCCTTTGGGCGGCCAGGGGGCAGGAAGGTGGCCTCCAAGAGCAGAGTATCATCTATTTTCTCCTCCCGCTCGATGATCCTCACAGCAGTGACAAAGAGAACGGGGTCCTCGCGCACCAGCCGTAGGCTGCTGCCCACAATGTCCCACAGCTGCTTGGCCAGGCTCTCGTTGAGCTCCTGCAGGCCACTGAAGTAGGACAGCACAGTTGCCTGGGCACTGGAGAGCCCGCGGAGGTGCAGCTGGGAGAGGATGTCATCCCGGAGTTGCTCCACCATCATGAGCTCCAAGTGGGCCTCCAAGAGACGCTGCCCATGGAGCAGCTGCAGGATATGGGAAAAAACCTCGTGGACTGTGGGAGAGGGAGGAGAGATGCCAGCACTGAGTGTGGAGGTGAAGGGGGTTTGCACCAGGGACATAGATGCAGGTTATCAAAGAGATGGTGAGGGGAAAGGTCTGGGGCTCTGGGAATGCCGTTGGATCAGGCCCTGGGGAACCAGGGATATATCTCCATCCACCCAACTGGCAAAGCCTGAGTGACCTGCTCAGGCTTTGTCACCAGCCCTGCACAGAGCCCAGGGTTGGACTGAAGCTCCCCCCTGTGCTTTCCAGCCCAAATAGACCAGGACTGGGCCAGTGCCTTACCCGAGAAGATCTGGGGCAGCACCTGGACCACCGAGGCCAGCTGCACATGCTCCTCCATCAGCTCCCTCATGTGCTGGAGGCCCTGGAAGTGGTCTGCACTGTCGAGCAGGGCCCACCGCGCAGCCCCCAGGTCCTGGCACACGCTCTGCACCTCCTGGGCCGCCGACCGCAGCTGCTCCAGCCCTGCACTTACCCCCTCCAGGTAGGACTGGACAGTTGACTGGGGAGCAGAAAAGGGTGGAGGGGCAGTGGAGCAGCTCCAGAAGGCAGGAGGTCTCCACACCATTTGCCCCAGCCCTGCATGGTCTGAATTGCAGGCACTCTCCCAGCCCCACAAGGTCCAGTGTGAGCAGTAATCAGATGTCTCTTTCAGTTTTAAAAGATTACTTTGTTTCTGCAAAAGAGCAGTGGGTCATAGGCCCCCATGCACCCCCAAGGCATGGAGGACCTCAGTGGCCATATAAACCCTCCTCCCCAATGGAGTGCCATCCTTTTCAGCCCTGCAGTGACACAGGCACATCTCCAGGCCCTATCCACTCATTTAACTCCCTGCTCCTGCTGCCAAGAATCACCAGAAGCGAGTGATTCTGGACAATTCACCCAGAGTCAGGGTAGGAGAAACCATCTCTAAAATTATCAGGAGAAAGTTGTGGTGCTCAGACTGATTGGGTCCTGAGGTTAATAATCCCTTGGGTCATGCAGAAGGGGAGGTGGGTGAGGAGGGAGGTGTGCAGGGGGACTGGGACAGCCCTTACAAATGTGTAGAGATGGAGTTTCCCCTGTGGGGACCCATGGATGGGGTCAGGTTGGAGCTCTGTGCCTCCTCCCAGCTGTGGGGAAGGGCAGCCTTTGGTGAAGGCAGTGATGGGGTGCACTGAGTCCTGCACGTGGAATGTGCTGAACCCCCTTGGTGTTTTATTTTGAAGGATGGTTGGAGACACAGAAGACTCCTTTTAACACTTCAGACACTGCCTGGGAGGGCAGAGGGTGAAGCGGGTGTTACCAAATCTTTTCCCCCCAGTAATTGCACTTCACCCACCAAGCGCCAGCCAAAGGAAAAGATTTTGCCAAAAGAGGACACAAAGAGGGTTCATGGTGCAAAAGGGGACCCTGGCTGGGATCCCTGCCTGAGGAGGGGGTGTGGCTGCAAATGTCCATGGGATGGGCTGTGACAAACACACACCTTCAGCCGGGACTGGATGGAGCTGTTCCTCTGCGTCTCTCGTCTCCGGTAATGCCCGAGCCCCTCCAGTTTCTCGGGGCGGTAAAACACCCCTGAAGCCCATTTCAGAGCAGCTCCTCTCGCCAGCTTCTCAGCCTTCTCTGCTTCCGGCCACTCCTCGTCTGGGGATGCAGCCAGGGGTCAGTGAGCACAACGAAGTGGGGCAGGAAGGGCCCCTGAGGCCAGAGGCAGGAAGCTGGCCGCCAGTGGACTTCCAAACACACTCAGACGTGGGAAGCTGGGCAGCATGGCACCAAGAGGGTCCTTCTGCAAGGGGCCCCCAAGATGCCACCACCACGGCCCGGGGTTGTCACAGCGGCTGTGGCAGCGAGAAGGCTGCCCTGGGGAGCTGTGACTCAGCCTGCCAGCTCAGATTGTCCCCAGGCTGAGCGCAGATCCCCGCTGCTCCCCCAAACACAATGCTGGGCTGTCTGACGGCGTCTGATGCCACTTGCAAAGCTGTCGGCAGGGTTGAGACTCCAGCAGTGAGTCAGCAGGAGGGATGGGGAGATGGCAGCTCTCGCAGGAAGGAGAGCCAGGCTAAGGTGAGGATGGGAGGCTCCTGGTCTCCCCAAAGCACCCAAGCAGCTGTGTCCCCCTTGACACAGGGGCCGAAGCCATGCCAAAGAGCTGCTGGCCACAGCGGAGGGCTGAGAACCAGCGCAGTTATCACACACCAGTCCCGGTCCCCAGAGCCTGGTTTCATCATTCCCCCACCCCATCCCCAGCCACTCCCTGCAGCCCCGCGGGGTTGTCACCCAGTGCCAAGCCGGGCTCCTGCTCTGCTGGGGAGCGTCTGGCAGCCTTGGGGACCAGGGGATTAGGGAGGAGGAGAGCAGCTTTCAGGATAAGATGTGCGGTGAGCAGTACTGCCCCGGCGCAGGTATCACCATCAGGAACCCCGCAAGGACACAAGGCACCAGCCCCGGCACAGGGAAAAGGTCCGGGGGGTGGAAGGGGTGGTGAGGCAAAGAGCAGGGGAATCCCCAAAATGTGCTGCAAGCAGCAGCATCCCTTCCCTGCCCAGCTCGCCGGCTCCCCGGGAGCATCATCCCCGTTACCTCTGGGGCTGGCGGCGCCCTCGTCCTCCGCAGACATGCCCATGGTGTCCAGGCTGTGCGGAGCTGCGGGGCCAGGGCAGGGCTGCGGAGGAAGCCGGCTGCCGTTTCCTCAGCCGGAGCAGCCGCGCTCCTCAGGGCCTCATTGTGTTCCCGCAGCCGCGCTCAGGACGTCAGGAACGGGGGGCGGAGGGGAGGGGGGACACGGGAAGGCACCGCGACAGCCGGAGGTCTGGGGAGTAGAAATCACGGAATCACAGGATCATTTAGGTCGGAAAAGCCCTCTAAGATCATCGAGTACCAACCGTTAGCCCAGCACTGCCAAGCCCACCACTAAACAATGTTCCTAAGTGACACATCCACGCGCCTTTTGAACACACCTAGGGATGGTGACCTCACCACTGCCCTGGGCAACATTTTCCGGTGCTGACCATCCTTTCAATGAAGAAATTTCCCCTAATATTCAATCTAACCCTCTCCTGACTCAACTTGAGGCCGTTTCCTCTCGTTCTGGAGATCACACCCTGCCTGTCCTCACCGGCACCCCCCGTTCTCCGGACACAGCCCTGTCCGTGCCCGCAGCGCTGCCCCCTCGCACCCGCCCTGGCTCGGGGAGGACAGCGGCGTGTCAGACCCCAGCCCATCCACAGTGCGAGCCCCCTCGAGGCTGGATCGACCGGGAAGGGGTGCGCTGTGCCAGCCTGACCCGAAGGCGAGAGAGCGGGGATGGACCCGCCATGGCTGCGGATGGACCTGGAGACGTGTCCCTGCCACAGACCGCCTTCCCCGGGCACAGGCTGGGGGATTCCCCCGGCACTGCGTGTGCTGGACCAGCAAACCGCCCCTGTCACCCGGGCGGTGCGAGCTGGGTGCGTGGCTGAGGTTCGGCTTTGGTACCACAGGGTGGGGTTTGACTCTGCACCGCAGGACGGCGACGGGATGGACACACGCCTGGCTTTACTCGGGGTGACGCCCAAACCGACGGGGCTGAGGGAGCAGCCGGAGCATNCACGAGAAGAGCCTGGGGCTGCTGACCACCAAGTTCGTGTCGCTGCTGCAGGAGGCCAAGGACGGCGTGCTCGACCTCAAGCTGGTGCGGGGGCAGCCGGCGGGGGGCGAGGGCTCCGCCGCCCCGGGGGTGGGCTCGGAGGGAGCGGCCGCCAGGGGAGCGGGGCTCCGGCCGGACCGGTCCTCCGGCGGCTGGAGCGGGTTTGGAAGGGGGAGAACGGGGACACGGCAGCTCCCGGTGCAGCAGGTGGTTTAGATTGGATACCAGGAAAATTTCCTTCACGGAGAGAGAGGTCAGGCAGTGGTGGAACGGGCTGCCCAGGGCAGCGGGGGAGTCACCGTCCCTGGAAGTGTTCACAGGGCGTATGGATGTGGTGCTTAGGAACACGGTTTAGTGGTTGGGTTTAGTGGTTGGGATCGGTGATCCTGGAGAGCTTTTCCAGCCGTACTGATCCTCTGTTATTAGGTGCAGGGAAAGCGGGGTCCCTGGGGGTGCGGCAGAGCTGCCGGCCGTGCTCAGAGGGCTCTGCACCGGCCGCCCTCACACCCCCTCCTGCTCCTCCTTCCCAGCCCTTCTCCCCACCCCATCGGGCTGTCCCAGGCACTCTTCTTTCCCCAGGACCTTGTCAGACATTGCAGGTGTTTGTGTGCTTCAGTTGCAAACCCGTTCGACCACCTTGCTCTCTTCTGTGTTCTTGCCCTGCACTTGATCACTGGCACCATAATGATCCGACCCCGCAAAGCCTCAGACACCTACAGAAACACCTACAGAAACTGTTCCTACAGCACTTAACCCTCCCGGCACACACCAGGAGGGGGAGTGTGGTCAGAGGCACCTGCCAGAGGTTGTCCCCGATGCCTGTAGGCAGTGGAGAAGTGCTTTGTGAATGCATCTTGCTTCTGCATTTTTAAGATCTTCACCCTAGAGGAAGTAACTCTGTGCCATGTACAGTACTTAATCCCAGGCCTTTCAACTGTAAGTTCCTTTGCTTTGGTTTATATAAGCACCTCTTATGTGGACACGTGTGTGAGTGTGCTCTGACCCTTTGCAGGTAGCAGACAAGTGCCAGAAAGCTCTGACAATGCAGGGCTGTAGGAGTTTCCTGGCTCCATGCCTGCGCCAAATTTTTGTCTCTTTGGATTTGTCAATATCTTCCAGCTTCAAATGTCCATTAAGTGGATTCACGTTGGTCAGTGTGATTTGTGTAGTTGTGCGGCGTGCGGTCTCCAAAGTCCTGGCCCGTCACTGTGGGTGACAGGGACATAGTTCCTGTGCTGCCCTGCTCTGTCTGCACTGCCACTGACATTGTTAGTCCTGGCTGTGCACATGTTAACTCTTGCTGGTGCACATGTTAACTCTGCTCTGTCTGCACTGCCACTGACATTGTTAGTCCTGGCTGTGCACATGTTAACTCTTGCTGGTGCCAGGTTGCCGTGGGGTAGTGGAAACGGTGCCATTCCTCGAGTCCTAAAAACCTGAGAGGAGAAGGGTCATGTGAGCAAGTCAGGGAAACCCCATGCTCATGTTTACTCTCCACCTGAAATCATGTCTTTCAAATAGAGGAGTCTCTTGAAAAGATGTTGGTTCTTTGTCAAGTGGCATCAGATCAGCTTTAGAAAAGACCTTTTGAATGTTGACTTCACTGAAGTGTTGCGCAGACAGCTCTCAGCATTCCCCTTCCCATCTCCATCTCTTTTACCCCAAGGGAGCACTGAATTTTTAGGCTGCTGAATTACTGTTTCCTAGCACTGCTTTGCTGCTGGAGAATGGTGATTTTGGGATCCACTGCGAGCAGAATGGCTGGAATTTGGTTTGTGTTTAGTGGGGAGGCTGTAGGGTAAGAAAAAAAGAAGAATGAGTGACTTCTTCTTACGGTCATATGAGATCAAGAACACGGCTATGTAACTTGAAGCGCTGGAACAGGAGAGGTATGAGATGGGGAGTAAAGTACTTGGCCAGGAGTTAATCTGACAGGCAGGAAGCAGCTAAACATGACTGAGAGTTTGGAATTAAGTGTCTTAACCTTTTTGCAGGCTGCGGATACCTTGGCTGTGCGACAGAAGCGACGGATCTACGATATCACGAATGTCCTGGAAGGCATCGGGCTGATCGAGAAGAAGTCCAAGAACAGTATCCAGTGGAAGTGAGTGGCAGAGATGGTTCACAGGTCCCTTCTAGTGCAGGTTGAAGTGACAGTGGGGTTAAAATGCCCTGTGCAGAGGGAGCTTCCTCAGTGGTCCATGCTCGTGCTTCCCCCAGCTGGACTGTGCTGATGGCACGGTGAGGAAAGCGGAAGCACATATGGTGTCTCTCTTACAGCAAAGCTGTTAGTTTGATACAAACTAAATATTTGCACTGCCTTGGACTAGAAAAGATGCCTGTCATGGCACTGGAGGTGGGGAAGAGTCCTGCTAGACTGTGGGAAGTAGAAAGATGTACCAAACATTGCTGTGCTGGGAGGTGGGGATCTAGAGCAGGTACAGACAGGGCTTTCCAGGCAATCTGGCCTTGATGTTTGACAGGGGTGGGAGTAAGAGGCTGGCAGAGAGGTTGGGGTTGGTCTGGGTGCCTCCAGAGGCTGATGCATCTCACACATTTTTGCTTTGCCCAGGGGGGTGGGTCCTGGCTGCAACACACGAGAAATAGCTCACAAACTGATCGAGCTGAAGGCAGACATCGAGGACCTGGAACAGCGGGAACAGGAGCTGGAGCAGCAGAAGATGTGGGTTCAGCAGAGCATCAAAAATGTTACAGAAGACATGCAGAACAGTCGATATCCTTTGTGTGAACTGATGGCTCTGTCTCCATGTTCACTTGCTGGGCTGGGTGGGTGCTGACCTGTTGCTGTTGGAGAAGCTGCACCGAAAGGGTCAAAAGGCAGCACCTGGATTTGAAATTAGGGTAACTGTCCAGCCTGGAAATCTGCTTTTATCTGCATCCAGCTGCTCTTCTGGCTTTTGGAAGTAAAAAATACAGTAATGTTTACCACAGTGAGAAAGTGCTTCTTTCCGAGTCACAGGTGCCACTTTCTTGAGTGCAGAGCAGCTCTTGTGGCTTAACTATCTCAGGATGTCAGCTCTGACGAGCATGGAGCTTGCAGACCTCACCTGCAGACCACTTCAGAGTGTGGCATGGAGAGCCTTCTGGGAATGGTGTTCCCTGTGCTCAGGAAGGAAACACCAGGTGCCCTCTGAGCTCTCTGTCTGCGCAGGAAGCTGCAGCCTTTCTCCTTAACCTTGGGAACATTAGCATATGTGACACATGAAGATATCTGCAAGTGCTTCACAGGTGAGGAAGTGGTGCTCCATTGTAAAGATGTGATGTTGCAGTCCTGTCAGTCTGTCCCAGCTGCTCTCCTTTCTCGAAGAAAGCGTTACTTGTGTTTAAAGGAACAGGGGTGCTGTTCCTAAGGAAGTCTTCTTGCTAGGTTTCACTGTATGGGTGTGTATGTGTGTTATGTTAGAAGCCCTTAATTTTAAGGGCTTGAGTGGGCAATGTTCTAATGACAGAAAACAAATTTTATTACACAGTAGAAATCGTGGTGTAAGCAGGGAAATAGTATTAAAGGTGGTCTCTCAGCTACATCATTCCCCCTGCCAACAAGAATGCAGGAGGGAGACAGTGGAGGACAGAAGGGAATGCACCACTTGCTCTGCCCTTCCTTCATTCTTAAAGTCTGGGGGTGGGCCTGGATCTAAAGCCCTATGTTCTGTCTCTGGGCGAAAGTGAAGAAAACCCACAGGAGTCTTTGTTCTTCTGTTGCCAGTTTTAATGGTAGATGTAAGGCCAGATTAGTGCCTGGTGGCCAGCATGCAGAGGGGCAGCCCCAGTACATGAACTGCTCTTCCCAGCTGTAGTGGTGCGAAGTCGCAGCTCCTTTCTGCTTCAGCGGGTGCCTGACCTCTCCTGACCTGGCAGCCTCCATCTGCTTGCTTGCTGCAGAGATTGAAGCTGTTTATCCTGGCTGCCCCAGTCATGCGTAATCTCACCTGTGTCTGGCTCTCCTTGTCTCCTCCAAGCACTTTTCTCACCCTGCCCTTCACCAGCTCCTCTGTTTGCCGTCGCTGCCTTTGTGCTTTCCTTGTTCACCAGCCCTTACACTGCTCAAGTTCCCGCTGGTGTAAGGGCTGCATCACCACTCCCTTGGCTTTACTGTTTCTTCTGGTTGAAGCTGCACTTTTGGGGGCAGGGATTGTGTTTTCAGTTTGACAGTGCTGGGGGCCAGATCACTCGTAACAGTCTGGAAAGAGTTTACTGGAGACCAGCAGACAGCTCATTGCTTGGCTGGTTGAGTGTTTTGCATTTCATTGCACCTGGTTTTTGTAAACTGGTTTGTGTCTGAGGTCAGACCTCACCAAAATATGCAGAGATTAGATCTCACTGAGGACAGGTGTCAGTTCCCTCTAGAATGGAGGCTTCATCCATGGTTTTCCATTGCCTGTCCTGTTTTCCTGTATGAATGTGCCTTACATGACTTTTTCCTCTCCTGAACACCTGAGCCTTACAGAGGTTCTTTGTTGGACCTCTCGTGTTCTTAAACTGTGGTGCAGGCTGAATTTCAGCTCCTGGTTTTTCTAACTGACTGCTATTGAACTTGCTTGCTCCAAGATTTCCACTCTTGGACTCTTGTCAAATGGGGATTAATTTAAAAAAGAAAAAAGAGAACTAAGAATATGTCAGTTTTTAGTGACTGGGAAACAATTTTCCCATCTGTTGCTGCATTTTGCACTTGCAGATTCAAAAAGGAAGTGGAAACCTAGTGTGTGCTGTTTTGTACAAGTATTTGGGACATATTTGTCAAAAGAGATACAAACCCAGCACCTGTCTTTGAAACTAACGGGTCTTACAGCTTGAGCTGATGTCTTTGAGCTTTATTATGCATTTTTAATGTCTTTTACATTTTTCTTAAATGTAGATTTGTTAAGCAAGTCCCATCCAATTGACAAATCCCATGTTATTTTTAATCCCTTTACCTTTTGCTGATCTGACCTTTGATTGCCTGCCTCAAAGGCAAAAATTAAGGGATGTTCTTTTCTGCTGTCCACTCTCATCACTCTGGGGATCTTCTGTGTTAATTACCAAGTGAAGCTTAATGCAGAATACTGGGGAACTGTGAATATTAACCACACTAAAGCTTAAACATTCAAAGTGAAAGCTGCAAGCTGCTTGATCTAAATATGTCAGATATTCACAGCTCTGGTATTTTTCTGTTCATGTTTCTCTAAACCCAGATACGGGCTGGCAGCTGCTCTCCTGTGACTGTTGAGTTATTAGGGTGCAGGTCTTAAAGGAGCTGCAGAACTTGGAAAGGAAGGATGCTGTCAGCCTGGCTTCCAGCCCCACACATGCTGGGCTCTGTGGAGGGTCCAGTACAACTAACACCAGGCAGCTCTGGCCAGTAGAGACTGGGGAGTGTTGGTTTCAGGTGTTGGGACACCAGCCTGAGGTTGGCAGCCTGGCTTTGAGCTGGCACTGCAGCTCTTTTGTTTCTTAATTCACAGCTAAAAGCTTGTGACAGCAGAATGAAGGATACTTCCCTTAGGATTCAGATGTTCTTAAGAGTGAATTTAAGCCAGTTCTTCCGAGGAAAAGAGATTAGTCTCGATAAAGACACTGCTGAAAAACTTCAGGGTTGCATTGGGAGAAGCTTTGCAGGTTCTTTGTGCCCTTTGGCAGATTAGGAACTGTATGATGTGCTTGGGGTGTAGATGTCTTCCTTCCATGGAAGATTGCCAGGAAAGGTGGGGTGAGGTTTGAGGAGGGGCTCTTCATCAGTGCTTAATTAACATCACAACAACTTGTGCCAGGAGCCCTGACTGGTTCTGTTTTCACAGGAGACACCCTCCTTGTGATTCGAGCCCCATCCGGCACACGTTTGGAGGTTCCCATCCCTGAGGTGAGTGATAAATACATGGGCAGAGTGCAGGGGCTCTGTGTCTGTGTGCATGTATGTTTTGCCCATGGAAAATTGATGTTCTATTTGAAAACGGTTTTTAATGTACATCTGTGTTTTGCTTTTCACTTTTCTCAGGGCCTAAATGGGCAGAAGAAATACCAGATCCACCTGAAGAGCACAAGTGGTCCCATTGATGTTCTCCTAGTAAACAAAGATACTTGGAGCTCTCCTCCTGTCGTACTCCCTGTCCCTCCCCCTGAAGACCTCATTCAGTGCCAGGCAGCTGCACCCTCCAAACCGCAAATCCCTCCACTCGCCCACTTCCAGGAGGCCTCCGTTCCCAGCAGCACCCAGCCCTCCACACCAACACCCACCAGCACTCAGGACCATGGCCCTCCCACACAGAAAAATGCAGGCACAGGTGAGAGGGAGCTATAGAAAGCAGAAATGGGATGGTGGCTGGCAGAGGAGTGTACATTCCTTGGCCCCATTGGGGCTGGCACTGCTGGATGTGCAGCGTTGAGAGCTCCTGGCAAAGGGGCATCACTGCCTTTGCCTCTGCCCTTCCTTTGGCCTTGGTTAGTGGGACTGGCTGTGCTCAGAGAAATCGGGCACTTGACTTCAGGGGGTAGTGCCAGCCTGTAGGAGCACCTGTAGGGGAGAAGCTGGTCATGCAGGTTCATTGATCAGCAGAAAATAGTTCAGATATGGACCTGGAGGAAAGCAGGAAAGCTTCTCCCTGTGCAGCTGCCTGTGCCTGGCCAGCACTGCCAGGGAGGGCTGAGTCTGTGCCGCAGCTGCCTCGGGCTGGTGGGAGATGACATTCCTGGGTGTGTCTGTGGCTGTTTCCAGAGTGTGATGTCCCGGCGGCAGAGTCCAAGGGCAGTGGTGACTTTGAGGGCCAGCCAGCGGTGTTGGACACGCAGCTGCTGCAGTCCTCAGCCTCGCTGGACAGCAGCTCTGTCCTGCCCAGCACTTCTACCTCCTTTGAGCCCATCAAGCCCGATCCCACAGGAAGTGAGTATGCTGCTTGTTTCATGTGTCGCTCCAAAATCCTGCTGCGGGGAGAGAGGGAAAGGCTGCTGGGCCTGGAGGAAGGAGCTGAACTCCATTCTGCCTTTGCTGTCGGCCAGGGTCTGCAAAGGATGAGTAGGCATTCCCTGTGAGGCTGCCAGGAAACATGGTGACAAGGTGTTTTGTCTAGTCTCCTGCTGCTTTCTGTGACATCAGTACTAGAAAATCTGCAAGGGACACCTGCATGACACACATCTCTGCTGTTACATGTAGGGTTATTCCATTTCAATCCTGTAGAGTAAGGTCCTATTTTTGAGACTGCGTGAAGCTATAGAATTTTCAGCCACCACTGAGAGCACCTTTGTAACTCGGGGAGTTTTCTGCATTAGGAGAGCTCTTGTCTCGCTTTCCCTCATTTGCTCAGGAATACTTCATCTGTCTTTAGAGATCTTGTGTTCTTAGTGATCTTGCAGTATGTATTTGGGGGGCTCCTTGATGTGCTTTAAAAAGGAACACTGGAGCTTTATGCCAGGAAATGGCAAGCTGGCCCAAGGAGAGAAAAGCATCCTTTAGGTAAGGCACGCTGCTGGAATGTTTTGAAGCCCAACTTCCCTGCAGAAACACTTGAGGTTAGGTTATGGTTAGAAGAAGAAATCTTACTCAAACGCAGCTCACACTGCTTTTTTCACTTCTGCTGCTGGCGTTTCTCAGAGAAGCATGAGCTGTCTGTCTGGAGTCATCTTGGTTGTGGAATTAGGCCTTGGATGTGCATATATCTTATCACTGTGCCTCTCCAAAGGCATGTCCTCATCCTACACAAGGTAATCGAGGCAGTGTACTGGGTGAGGTTTACAGACACAGCTGCTGACTGTGATAACATGTTCATGTCCCAGGGCTCCTACAACTTTATGTTAAAGTAGTGGAGCTTAAGTGTTTTGTTGCTTGTCATTGCAGCAGAAATATCTGACACAGTGTGGGAGCAGAATTTCTGGATGATTTGGGTGTGTAAGGAGTACAGTAGGTTTGTGGGTGATTCTGCTGTAAAGCATTTCAGACTCTTCATGTAATGATCCAAACCATCTGGTTTGTTGTATTTGCAGTACTGGAACTTCCCAAAGAGCTGTCAGAGATGTTTGATCCAATGAGAGGTACGTTCATTCCCTGACCACAGCTTTTTTCTATGCCCATCTATCCACAGAAAAGGGACAATTTGTTCAATTCGCTCCCTTTTGGATTATTTTGTGGATGTGGTTTTGTAAGGTGCTTGTGGTCTTTGGCGGCTGCTGGCCCTCTACTAAAGAGTAGTTAGGCACTCTTAAAATTACTGGTTTCTGTACGTATTTTTCTGTCTCCATGTTTCCAGCAACCTCTGTTAGATCTTGCCTGCAGTGCACCAGCGAGGGCTTTCCTGTCCCCATGCCGACGCTAATCCGTGCTCGGCCTTCCCATGTTCCTCCTTCAGCTTGTCAGCACTGTGGAAAAGAAAAATCCCTGCTGATTCTTGTTTCAGCTTTAGCCTGCCCAAGGCTAATCCAAGCAAATAATCTGGGGAGATAGCGTTCTCTTCAAAATACTTCTCAGTGGTGGTGGTGGAGGAGCTGGTAATTTTGGAGCAGTGGGGGGAGGGGGATGCTGTTACTTGTGTTTGGAGTTCTGACTCTGCCCAAGGAATGTCTGTGGGTTGCTGCCTAATGGTGGGACAAAGTCTGGGTTAAGGGCAGAAGAGATGAAGGAATTTGGTTTGACATAAACGTGAACTGGGAAACTTTTTTCAGCACATTTATATCTCTTCACTGCTGGCAGAATCCTTTGTAGCCCCACAGCCAGGCAGGGCCAAGTACATCCAAGCACTTCAGTGGTGGTCACAGAAGTACAACAGCTGTCCCTAGTTCTGTGCTCTAGCAGATGCTTTGTGAAGGTGCTGCCTTTGGGTAAAAATCCCCACAGACCCAAACACAGACAGGTGTGAGTCTCCAATCTGTGTGCTCTTAGCCCTGGGCCCCACAGTCAGCCCGGAGAACATCCTTCCTCCTTGCCCAGCACCTCTGCTGCAGATAGTGGATGAAGTCTTGATGATGTCTTAAGTACATCTGAAGAGTAACTTTGAGTTCACAATGTGAGACATAAACTGCTGCAAAGCCCCAGCCGTGTAGAAGATGTAACTTACCCAAAGTGACTCCACTGTGTCACTGTGTGGACGCTATTGTAAAGGAGATGTTTGCTGTCTATGGTAAAGTATGTGGTTTTATGGAGTATTCTTCCCAGTTTGGAGGGGGAAGATAAAAGATCCAGGAGCAAAGGACAAAACAGAGTCAACAGCTACAGAGGCAAAACTCAGGACTGGAAAAGAGCAGCACTACAGAGCTCAGAGGAATGGTCCTTGCGGCACGCTCCATGCAGCCTCTATCATCCCTGTGTAATGTTGCCGGGCACTGGCAGCTGCTTTAAGGCTGTGCAGTTTAAGCCACAGGAGCTGGAGCTCTCCCATAGTGTTTTGTGCTGGAATTACTTTTACTACGTGGTTTTATCTCTTTTAAGCAGGAGCTTCCTTTCACTGTCTGCTGCACATGCTGTGCCTTAACCAGAGAAGGGATAACAAGGGTGGGGAAAGTGGGGAACTACTCAGGAGCAGACCAGGAGAGCAGAGTTTTTCTACCATGTTTGTCTCTTCCCCAGAATGTGTGAACTCTGAGCTGCTGGAAGAGCTGATGTCATCTGAAGGTGAGTCTCTGAGTCTCCTGTCATGGTGTGGCCTTCCCAGGAGGAAGACCATGCTGTGTGACTTTCCCCAGCTGGCAGCCTTGTGACTGCAGCCTCTCCCTCATCTTTTCTGGGCTCTGGACACAGACTCTGTTCTCGCTGTCCTGCCAGTCCCTGAGAGAGGTGTGAGAGCCAGGAGTCTGTGCAGTTCTGCGAGGCTGACTGAAGCAACCTCAAAGACTGTTCCTGTGAGGTGGCTGCTCTGCTCAGTGCCATTGGCAGCTCTCAGCTGGGGTGGGAGTGCTGAGTTTTGTAACCAACCCTGGACTTCTCTTTCCCCAGTGTTTGCTCCCTTGCTCCGCCTCTCCCCTCCACCTGGAGATCATGACTACATCTATAACCTGGATGAGAGTGAAGGTGTCTGTGACCTCTTTGATGTGCCTGTCCTCAACCTCTGACTTCTCAGTGCGGCTGTGAGCCCCGCAAACACGGACTGTTTTGTAACTCTTTGGAAAGTGTCTATTTTTGGATTCCTTTTGTGCTAGAGCTCGATGGCCGAGTAATTCAGAGATGCTCTCAAATGGACTCAGAACCAAGAAATGTGGACTTGCAGGCTGGGAGCCTCCCCATAGTTTGCTTCTTCCCCTGGTGCACGTGCAAGACGCATGTGCAGCTTTCCCCCCACACCTCTCCACTGGATCCTGGGCCTCACTTCAAAGGGTCTGTGTTTTGAGTGTTCCCAGTTCACCTGCAGAGTTTGCCCACGTGCCTCTCTGAGCTTCCTCCAATCTGCATGCCTTGGTTTTTCCTGCACTCCCAGAGGCACTTTGCACCTCCTAGGTACCAGCTGCTACAAGGAGCCCCAATACCATGGTCAGTTCACAAGCTCAGAGGTTGTTAGTTAGATTTCTTCATGTTAGTGGTTTGGATTGGGGCAGTTTTATTTCTGAAAGGCATCCAGAGGAAAAAAATGGCACCAAAGTGTCTATTTCTTTCAGTGACTTCAGACCAAGCTAGCACGTTTTACAAAAAGCACTTTTTTAGCCAGCTGTGCCTCCTAGTGGGACTTGGGAGCTGAGCACTCCTTGTAGGACTTTGCTGAGCCTTTCCCTGTTTGTGCATCAGCAGGAATGTTGGATCTGCTTTCACCAGTCTGCTGATGCACAACCCCAGGGGCTCCAGCTCCTTGTCCAGCAGCTGTGCTGTTTCCACAGGGCTAAAGCAGAGGTGCCAGTATGGTTTCGTTTTTAATTTTTGTTTTCGCCTGACTGAAGAGATGTTTGAAAGGATAAGACTGCTCCAGCTGGTGCCTGTAAGGTACTCCAGGGACATCAGAGCCTGCTCATATTTGCAAATAGCTGTTTTTTTTCCAACCATTGCACTTGAACCTGCAACTGTCTGAAAGGCGACCAAGCAGTAACAATTCAGTAGTATTTTGCTGTGACAGTTTATGTAGGTGTTGTCAAATAGTGAGCTTTTTTTACCCCTTCTTCTCTCAGGATCAGGTTTTCTGTATATTTGAATTTGCTCCCTTAGTGCCCATACCCACACTCCCAGTTCCTGATCCTGTGGCAGGTCTTTACCTGCTGCGATGCTTTCTCTGCATCATTTTTCCGCAAGATTTTCTCATTGCTTTGTAACGGAAGGTCTGTTGTTGGGTTCTTTAGGATCATCAGCTGGTACCAGGCTTGGACCTTGTGCAGTTTAGTTGGAGTAGAAATGCCTTGATGGATTTGTGTTGTATTTTGCAAGCCCCAACTTTGGGTTCTGGTCAGATCCTGTGAGTGTCTTTAGTTTTGCACATCTTCCTGCCACCACAGTGGAAGCAGCTGTCCTGCCTTTCCTGCTCCACAAACTGCTGGACAGAGAGCCAGGCCAGGCCATGGCTGGCTGCTGCAGAGAGGGAGCTTCCAGCCATCCACTTAAACAGCTGATGTTTCATTTCTCCGTGTATCTGCTCACTGCCTGTGACCCACACAACCACCTGCAGCACCAGCACTAATGGATGTAAAGTCTGAAGAGCCTGCAGAGGTGAGAAGAGTTATGTGCTTGGGACCCGTGTCCCTGGGGTGGCTCCTCAGGCCCTCTCATTCTGCATGGGACTCCTCCACAAGGACTGTTAATTGCTGCACTAACAAAGCACTGGCAGCCTCTTTGGGAAAAGCATGAAGAACTCCCCAACTAGCAATGGGACACTAGTTTGGCAGCAGGCAGCTGCTGCTGGCAAGACAGCTGAGGTGTGAGAGAGACCCCTCCGGGGGATGAACTTCCAGCCTGCATGCAGCCAGTCCCTGAACCTTCCCCCCTCTACGTGGAAGCTGACCGGAATCCCTCGGTCCTGCGTGTTAACAAGGCTCGGTGGCTTTGGTGTAGCTCGAGCTCTTTGTGTACTGCCTGGCCCTTGCCCTCCTTCCCAGTGTTCACGTCCGCCACCAGTTAGATGACCTCCTGAAAAGGATAANTCCTCTCTGCCCTAGCCCAGGGGATGGGGTTCCCTGGAAAGCGGCATGCCGGGCCCTTTCCCAGCAGGAGGCCGTGTCCTGCTGCCGGAGGTGGGTCCTGCCACACCCGCGTCAGCTCAGGTGAGGGGGCCGGGCCTGCCCGGGGCTGGGGGGGTGGCACAAGGCCTCGGTGCGGCGGGC
>VWZT01001422.1:15011-41101 GCA_013397055.1 Pachycephala philippinensis | reverse complement strand
CATCGAGCTCCAGCAGGTACTGCCCGGCACCCCCGCACCCCTCCCCGGGCCCCCCGCCCCAGCTCACGGCCGGCCTCCCTCTCGCAGACCAAGCCGCTCGCTTCAGTGCTCAAGGACGTCTGTGATGCGTGAGTACCGCGCTCGCTGCCTGCCACCGCGCAGTGACAGGTCCTGACAGCCCACGGCCGGGCTGCGGGGACCCGCTGGCTGCCGGCACCAGCCGAATGGGGCTGTGACCGGCCGCCCCTGGCCGCAGGTGGAGCCTGCCCAACGCCGAGCGCTACGCCCTGCAGTACGCGGACGGGCGGCAGACCTACATCACCGAGTCGGTGAGACACCCTCCGGCCCCCCGGCCCCGCCGCTGCAGCGCCCACCGCCTCACCGGCTCCTTTTCTCCTTACAGAACCGCAGGGACATTAAGAACGGGAGCATTTTACGGCTGACCACCTCCCCGGTACATCCCTCTGCCCCCCGTCTCCTCCTCCGCTGCGTGCTCTGGTGGGACGTGCCCCTGCACTGGGGTGCTCCGAGCCCTCTGCTTCTCACTCCCTCGGTGACTTAAACTCACGATGGCTCTTCTCCGTGCCTCAGACCCAGCAGAAATAACACAGGCAGGAGATGTGTCTCAGCCTTCATTTTCCCTCGGCAGAGCTTGGGGGAGTTTGAAGAGAAACTAAATCATCTTGAAATGCTTTGGACGCGTGGGCCAACTCATCAAGTGTTCTTGGTGTCATGCCAGTTTGACCTCCGTCCTCAGCTCCACCTGGTCTCTGCTCTGGTGGCTCTGTTTCTTGGTTCAGCTCCTCACGGGGGCTGCTCTAGCCTGAGGCTCCGTCCAAAACTTGCACTTCAGCTCTTACAGCCACCTTCAAGCTTCTGGCTGTCTTTCGATGAGCCTCTTTGGCTTGATTCTTTCCTTCCTGGTAGGACCAAGAAGCAGAGCACTTGTACATGGGGATCCAGAGCAAGAATGTGGATGTGAAGACTGACTCACTGAAGAAGCTTGCAAGCCTCTCCCAGGATGTCACCTTTGCTCAAGAGTACATCAGCAGGAATGGCCTGAAGCAAATCTACTCTATTGTGGAGGAAGGGAATGAGTGAGTATCAGGACAGGACTTTCCTTGCAGTCCTTGTCTTCTCATTTGCTAATGCTGCAGGAGCTCCAAGCTGGGCGTTGGAGTGGACTCTTTGTGTTCCTGACTTGTTGATGCCTGTACTGTGGCTGTGTCCCTGCATGCTGGCAGCCAGGGGAAGGTCCCCAGGGATATGCAGTCCTGACTCCTTGTGAATGTGCCCAGACTTGAACCTTCCATTCCTTCTCTGGCTGGGTTATCTGTAACCTCATGGGGTTTGCTACCAGGAAACCTCCTGAGATCATCTTGGCACCCAGTGCTGCTCCTCATTCCTGCCACCCCGAATGATCCCTCTGTCCTGAGGTTTTAGCTGCAAGAGGTGTGCAGGGAGCTCGAGAAAACCCTGGTTGCCAAATACCAGTGCCTGTGTGACTCTTTCAGGATGTGATGGTGCAGCTCCTCTGAGCTCCTGCCACACAGAGAATGTGAAACCAGGCAGTGCAGCACATGTTTCTTGGAAGCAGGGGGAGAGAAATGGGGTGGTTCAGCTTTCCCGAGGGCTTGTCTGTAGTGATCTTTGTACCATGGTGATGCAGCTTTCCAACGACTGAACTTCCCCTGCCTTGACTTCCTGGGGAAGTCAGGTTCCTGGGATGACTAAGTGAGAGTCTGTTTTCTTACCCAACAGTGTCTTTCTTTTCTCCTGCTCACTGCTGTCTTCTCTAGCTGTTTCTAACATGCCCACCAATGTTCAGCTGCACAGACACCACCATAGGATGGGAGTGTGGGACCTGGAGCCATCCTCACTGTATTTGTTCATCTGTCCCTCCAGTACAGGGGAGATGCTGGCTCACACCCTGAAAGCCTTCACAGAGCTGATGGAGCATGACTTTGTTTCCTGGGAAAATCTTAGTACAGTCTTCATCAAGAAGGTAAGAGTCTTCTACAGTGTCCACAGTTTGTGCCTGTGGGATTTCTTGTCGTCCTTGTGCCCCAGGCTCTGCGTGCCATTCACAGATGGTTTTGTGTCTCATAGATAGTGAGTTACGTCAACATGAATGCAGTGGATGCATCTATCCAGCAGCTCTCCTTGTCTATCTTGGAGAATATGGTGCCTACCAGTCACCTCCTCTTTGAGCTGGTCAAAAAAGAAGTGACACTGGACCGTCTTCTCACCCACCTGCAGGCGTAAGTGGAGAGACCAGAGCACCATTCTCCCGCATCCTCAGAGCTGGTGACTCTCACATGCTCCTGCTCTTCCTCCCACAGGACGAATGCCGAGCTGCAGCTGAAGGCGATGGCTCTGCTCATTGCGCTGCTGCTGAGCGCGACCAACGCTGAGCGGCGGGTGAGGGGCACCATGACAGGGTGGTGACATTGCCGAGTCAGGCACCACAGTACCTCTGTCACCGGGGTGCTCTGCTGAGAGCCCTCAGCTGTCAGGAGTTTTGTCTCAAATGACAGAAGTATCACAGCTGGTGGTGGCACGGTGATTGTGATGGCCCAGACCCTGGCACATCTGAGCTCTCAGGGTGGGGCCCCCCTGTGATGGGACTTTGGGCAGCTGGGTCTTCTGCTGTGGGGTTTGTGCTCTTTGGGATGGCTGGGCTGCAAGAAGTGCCCAGAGATGTTTAAAGTCTGTGTCCTCACTCTGCCTTTTCCTTTTTTGGGGGGAAATGGTGGTGTGCTGAGCTGGGAAATTTCTCACAGCTTTTTTTTTTCCCTAGGACATGATGGACTACCTGAGGGAGAAGAACCTCAGGCAGTTTATCCACAAGGTGAGGAGTTCGGGTTGTACAAGGGTCTGCTGTGTACTTCATTCTCTGTCCTTCCTCCCCAGGCCCTGTCCCCTGAGCCCCAGCCTTTGGTGACTGTGCTTGGCTGGGTTGCCTGTGTGTCCCATACCCCTTCCTTGGGGGTATGGGACACACTGCTCTGCTGGCACCCACGTGCCCAGGGTTGCACCCCCATGTGCCTGCAGTTCAGTGCACACAGGTCTTGCCCAATCCCAAGGGGAGCTTCCCACTTCCCAACACCCCTTTGAGCAGCAGGACCTGCTGGGATTTGGCTCTTGGGTCCTGTGCTTGGACTGGAAGCAGCAGCATGGGGGAACATTCTGTCTTGTGATTTCTCATAGAACATCATCCACAGCTCCGAGCCACTGGGGGACGAGATGGCCCATTACCTTTACGTGCTGCAGTCTGTCAGCCTCAACCTGTGTGAGCATCGCATGAAAACATCCATGGATCCCTACTCGCAGGTCTGGGAGTACTCTCCTTGCAAGTCTGGACCCAGTCTCTTCCACCTGTGGAAATAGTTCACGTTTGGGTGAACCCAACACATTTGGGTTTGTCCTGGGAGAACCTGCTTCTGTGGGGCTCACCAGCATCCCCTCCTCTCCACTCTCCCTCCAGGAACAGCGGGATCTCCTCCAGTCCCTTCGCCAAACTGCCTTTGAGTCAGAGAGCGAGGTGCCCACTGGCAGCTTCAGCACCGAGCGCCGGCGATCCCTGTGTGCCAAGGAATTCCGCAAGCTGGGCTTCATGGTGCGTCCCCCCTGCATCCCCTCTCCAGCCCCACGCTGGCTTCACCACGTGGCCTTGGTGGCACCTTCTGATGGCTCCCTAAGCCTGGTATCCCTGTTGATGCTGATGGACCACCACGCAGTACCTCCCTTCTGCTCCCTCGGGACTCCTGAACAGCGAGTGCTGTGGAGCTGCTGGGACTCAAAGGCAAACTCTGTGGCTGCGTTGGGAAGACACTGCTGCTTGAAGAACAAAGCAGCAGCTGCTAAATTGCATCCTTTGTGTCCTCCTAGAACAACAGCAACCCAGCAGAGGATCTGCGCCGTGCCCCACCAGGACTCCTTGCCCTGGATAACATGGTGTATTTCTCCAGGAACACCCCTAATGCCTACAGCAGGGTGGGTGCAGTGCTCTCCCAGGGAACTCCCTGGTGGAGAAGTGCTGGTGGATCTCCACCTCCTTTTCCTTTCCTTGTGATCTGTCCTTGGCCACAGCCAGGCAAGTGTCCTGTTGCTCTGTTTCAGCTGGAGGCGAGTCCTTCTTGTGGGTAGGAGAAGCCATTTGAGGCCAGTGCCTCTGAAGGGTCCCCATAATTTTTAGGGGTTTGCTCACAGCTTGGTTTCCAGGCCTTAAGCAAACTGGGGCAATTTGGGCAAAACCAGCAGGGCATGAGCCATGCTCCAACCTGCAGTGCCTGTGACCAGCTCCCACACTGCCACAAGGGAAGGAGGAGGCTGGGGCTGGATTTTGGGAAGAGTAGATCAGTTTTTTAGGGATGGCTTTACCTGTCGGGGGGGACAGCTTGACTAGGAATGCAGGACGAGCATGGCATGTCTGACACCCACTGTTGGGGCAGCCCTCCAAGTCCATGTAACATGAGGTCATGGCCCTCTTCTCCAGTTTATCCTCGAGAACAGCAGCCGGGAAGACAAACACGAATGTCCCTTTGCTCGAAGCTGCATCCAGCTCACCCTGATCCTCTGCGAGATCCTGCACATTGGAGAGCCATGTACGTGTGCTCAAGCTTGTCCTTGTCCCTGCCCTGCTACTTAGGGGACAAGCTGCCAGGGCAGGGGACTGCATCCATGTGGCCACCAGGCTCTTGCATGGCTGACAGCATGGGAAGGGGATGTAGGGCTGGGAAATACCCAGGTTCCCCTGGACACTGAAATTCCCTGGAAAAACTGGGGAGTCTGGCATCATCTGTCCTTCTCACCACAGGCTCGGAGACGGCTCAGGCCTTTTACCCTATGTTCTTCGGGCAGGATCATTTCTTTGAAGAGCTTTTCTGCATCTGCATCCAGCTGGTGAACAAGACGTGGAAGGAGATGAGAGCAACCCAGGAGGACTTTGACAAGGTGAGGGGGGATGCTTCTTCCCTGGATGGAAGCACAAATTCACGGGTTTGGGGAGTGTCACCAGACTGAAGTTGATGTCCTGGGCCTGGCAGGTGATGCAGGTGGTGCGGGAGCAGATCACCAGGACCCTGTCCCTCAAGCCCACATCCCTGGAGCTATTCAAGACCAGAGTGAACGCACTGAACTACAGCGAGATCCTGAAGCTGCGGCAGACAGAGCGGCTGCACCAGGAGGAGACGCTGGCTGCGCCCGTGCTGTGAGTGGGCAGTGGGCAGGGAGTGGGGCTGTGATGGGGGCCTGAGGCAGGGACAATGCTGTGGAGCTGGGAGGTCAGCGAGCACCTGTTGAAATGGCTGTGCTCCTCTTCTGCTGGCTTTCACCCCAGGGAACTGAGGGAGAAGCTGAAGCCGGAGCTGCTGGAGCTGATCCGACAGCAGCGCCTGCTGCACCTCTGCGAGGGAACGCTCTTCCGCAAGATCAGCAGCCGCCGCAGGCAGGGTGGGTGCCAGACCCCTGCTGCGGGGTGGGGGGCCTGGGAGGGGGGCAGAGGCTTACTCCCATGTCCCCTGCTGCTGGGGAAGTCCCAATTAATCTGTGGGAGTAGAATGCCTGACTCCCTGGACAGCTGGTGTGGGCTAACCCGTGGGCTGAGAGAAATAGGGAGTGCTGATAAGGGAGCAGCTCCATCCCCCTTGGGAAGGGCATCTCTGCAAGGGGAGGCTGATCATTTCCCGTGGCTCTTCTGTTGCAGACAAGCTGTGGTACTGCCGCCTGTCTCCCAACCACAAGGTGCTGCACTATGGGGACGTGGAGGAGGGGGTGCCGTCTCTCCCCATTGAGAGCCTGCCAGAGAAAAGTAGGTGATGGAGAGAAAGAGAGGGTGGGAAGGAGGGAGGGGAAAAACCCCCAGGTTAAGACTGCCTTAAGGTGGGAGTTGCCCCTCTGCCTGGCTGCTATGTGGCTGTCCCAGTGTCTGCTGGTATTGTGAGACTGGCAGCTGTGGGAGTTCAGGCTGGGGCAGACTGGCTCCCCAAAGGGTGCTGCAGAGTGGCTTGAGCCCCCCACTCCAAGCTGTGGATGGCTCTGAGTCCCCACACTTGGGTTGTACTGGGCTCTGCACACTGGGGACCTGAAGGAGGGGGACAGGGACGGGGAGAGGGAGAGGGAGCTCACAGCTCTTCCACTTGCCTCAGTTCCTGTGGCAGACATGAAGATGCTGCTGGTGGGGAAAGAGTGTCCACACACAAAGGAGAAGAGCTCTGGGAAGCAGAACAAGGTCAGCACCTCACACCCCATCCTGTCCAGCTGGGGATGGCTTTTGGGGGTGGGTGGATGGTGGCAGGTTGGGTGGTTTCATGGACAGAGATCTCTTGGGTCTCCTGGAGTGCAGAGGAGGAGGCTGGGGGCAGCTCTGCTCTGAACCCTGCCAGGGCTGGGAGGAGTCCAGCTGAGCAGCC
The DNA here is from genome assembly GCA_013397055.1 of Pachycephala philippinensis. Lineage (NCBI taxonomy): Eukaryota > Metazoa > Chordata > Aves > Passeriformes > Pachycephala > Pachycephala philippinensis. The sequence goes on along the minus strand of VWZT01001422.1, from coordinate 34,688 downwards.
AGCTACCCCCTGTGCTATCCCTGCAGGATGTCCTGGAGCTGGCCTTCTCCATTGTGTACGACGTGGAGGAATACTGCCTCAACTTTATTGCCCCCACCCGGTACGAGGTGAGCTCCAGGGGCCCGCTGTGGAGGCACGCAGTGCCCAAGATGTCTTTGCCAGGGGACAGCAGGCAGGGGAGTGAGTTGTGCGTGTCCCTGGGGGGGGAAGCCACAGCAGGGGAGAGATGGGCTCTCTGGCTGCCCAGGGCTGGTGCCAGAGATGCCCATGCTCTGCTTCCCCAGTTCTGCCTCTGGACGGATGGGCTGAATGTGCTCCTGGGCAAGGAGATGACAAGTGAGCGAACGCAAACAGACCTCGATGTCCTGCTGTCCATGGAGCTCAAGCTGCGGCTGCTGGACCTGGAGAACATCAACATTCCCGACAAACCCCCTCCTGTCCCAAAGCCCCCCAGCAACTTAAACTTCTGCTATGACTTCAGCCATGCAGAGCAGTGAGTTCCTCCCTGTATGCTGTCCCCACCCTCTATGCCTCTCAAAGTCAAACCCCTCCTTCCAGGCTCTGTCCCTCATCTCTAGCCCAAAGGGACAAGCCCAGGTGCTGGCTGGGGGCCTGGGTGTCCCACCCTTTCCTGCCTGTGTCCTGCCCTCCTGCAAGAGCATGGGAATGAGCCACAGAGCATCAGCCTCCTGTTGAAGGGGGGTGACCTGGCTGCTCTGCCCCCCTGCCATGGGCAGGTGAAATACAGACAGTCAAACCCCTCTGTGGTAGCACTGGTTCCCCCACACTGCAGCCAGGCTTTGGGCAGAGAGGGCAAGGATTTGGACAGGAATAAAGGTACAGGCAGCCCAGGGACAGCTGGAGGGGGAGTAACACTGCAAAGGTACGCATCTGTACTGCCTCACTTTCACCATCATTGTAGAGGATTCTTTCTGGACAACAAAGTGGTTAGAAAAAGAATAGAACACACCTTTCCATTAAGTTTGTAAAGTAGACGGCATCTCCAGGGCACGATGTGCCTGCCCTGCCAGGTCCCTCCTGCACTGAAAGGTGTTTTTGCTGAGCCCTCTGCACTGTCCTGAAATGGGAGTGTTTAGGGTACAAGCCCCCTTTTCCCAGCACCATTCAGCTGGGCCTGGTGTGAGGAGGAGACCCCGGTTTGCCCATCGTGCCAATCCTGGTGCCTTCCCCCACCTGGGGCAGATACTTGCACACTTCAGCCATGCTGCTGCACTACTGCACCACGACAAGCTACCTCCTCCCCAGCCCCACAGCCCCCACCCCAGTGCCCTGCACCTCCTCGTGCCTGCAGCTTCTCCCAAGGGTGTTGTGCTAACAGCCACAGGTCAGCAGGGATCCAACCGTGCCTCTGCCTCCCGTGTACTGGGACAATAAACACTTGTGGAGAACTCGGAGCCGTGTCCTTTCCAAAGGTTTGGGGAAGGGCTCAGACTGACTGAGGGTCAAAAGGGGCCAAAGTGGGTAAGGCTGGGATGGCAGCACTGTGGGAGCTGGGCATGAAGAAGCTGGGAGGATGGCTGGCAAGAAGATCTTGTTCCTGGTGTTGAGGTGCAGGCTCAGAGTCGAGTTCCCTACAGCTAAGGCCATTTCCAGCCTAGGAAGACTTAGGAGCACTGTGGATGGTCCCAGTCACATGCTGGACAGGCTCAGCTCCTGCAAGTGAACTGGTGCCTCGGGCTTCCAGCTTGGAGAGCAGCATCCTGGTCCTACAGAGGCTGGTTACACGGGAAGACAAGGCTGGTGAAGGCAGTGTCTGTGAGGCTGCTGCCCTGCAGGGCCAGGGTCTGCAGCCCCAGCTCTCACCTTGTGTCAGACCATCTCCCAGGAGCCAGCAAGCTGTGGCCAAGCCAGGCCAAAGGCTGTGCAGGACCCCAGCACAGCTGCAGTGCTGTGGGAGACCTCCAAGAGCCAAGGGGAGGTGATGGGCACAGGCAGGCCAAGGGGCTGTGAGGGGAGCTGAACTGGGAAGGGCTGACACCAACACCCCAAATCCTCTGGCTGTGCAGTCAGGCTGGGAAAGGCCTTCGGGTCCCCAGGGGATGGGAAGCAGAGGAACCCCGTGAGGACTTGGGGTGTGTGTGTCCCCAGGCCCGCAGAGGGGAACGTGAGTTTGGGCTCTTCAGTACAAGAGAAACATAGAGTTCCCGCAGCGGGTCCAGCAGAAGGCAACAAAGACGATTAAGAGTCTGGAGCATCTCTCTTTGGAGGAAAGTCTGAGGGAGCTGGAGCTCAGCCTCGCGGAGTCGACTGAGACGACCGCATCAATGTCTGTCAGTATCTGCAGGGAGGTGTCAGAGGATGGACCAGGCTCTGCTCGGTGGTGCCCAGCAAAAAGACAAGAGGCAACGGCCAGAAACTGATGCACAGGAAGTTCCACATGAAAATGAGGAAGAACTTCTTCACCATGCGGGTGGCAACACAAAAGAACAGATTGCCCAGAGAGGGTGTGGAGTCTCCCTCACTGGAGATACTCAAAAAACATTTCTGCAATGATCCTGCTTGAGCAGAGGTGTTGTACCATACGACCCCTTTCAACTTCACTATTTTACGGTTCTGTGGGAGTGCCCTGGGGCAGGGCCGGCCCCTCCCGGTCCCTCCCGGCCCCGGGCTCTGTCCCGCCGCTTCCGTCGCGTCACGTCCGCGGGAAGCGGAGCGCGGAGCCGGCGGGGCCATGGCGGTGAGTGCGGGACCGGGGTTACGGGGCCCGGGGCTCCGGGGAGACGCTGACCGCCTCTCTTGGCTCCGCAGCCCAAGGGGAAGGCGGGCACCAAGGGCAAGAAGCAGATCTTCGAGGAGAACCGGGAGACGCTGCGCTTCTACCTCCGCATCATCCTGGGAGCCTCCGTGAGTGCGGCCGGGAGAGCCCGGCGGGGCGCGGGGCCGGGCCGGGGCGGGAGCGGGCGGACAAGGAAAGCCGTGCCGTGCTCTCTCCGCAGGCCATCTACGCCCTGGTGAACCTGGTCATCTTCTACTCCGCCGCCTCCGCCTGGACGTGGGTGAGTGCTGGGCACCGTCTGCTGCCCCGGCGGGGGCACCTGGGCTGGAGGTCGTTCATGGCCCCCAGGCCCCCGGAGTCGTGGCCATCGCGCTGACAGCGCTTTCCTTGTTGCAGGTCGCGTTCTTCTTCAGCTTGGTGGTCTACGGCAGCAGCTACCGGTCCATGAACTCCATGGCAAAGCCGTCTTTCACAGACGATGGCAGCCTTGCCGACGGGGGAATTGACCTGAATATGGAGCAGGGGATGGCAGAGTGAGTGTCCACACCCGCACGAGTCCAGGTGAGCAGGACCTGCTGCCTGAGCGTGCACGCAGAGCCAGGAGAGGCCCCTGAGGAGAAGGCTGGGCCTCAGTTCCCCCCTCAGCTTGCTCACTGGCATGGGCATGAGGGGAGCTGGAAGTCTGTAGCCATTTTTTCTGAGAGTGTACCTTAACTGTCCTTATTACCTGAACACGTGGCGTGGTGTGCCCCAGTCAGGAGCTGCCACATGGGTGTGTCAGCCTGGCACGGTCACAGGGCTGAGCTGTAGAGGTAAGAGATTACAAAGGTTCAGCAGGAGCAGTTTACAATCATCTTTCGGTTAACAAACAGCACTGACATATGCACACTGCTGCAGCACACAGTGATATGTATTTTCTTTTTAAACTAGCATTGCAGGTAATGCTTGACAGAGCAGAAGGGCACATACTGCCATTTACCCCATCCTGGCTGCAAAGTGGTCATGTCTTGAAATACTCTACACACTGAAAATTCTCCCCTCTGTCTCAGCCAGCTCTTGTCACCTCCTCAGCCATTTCTGTCCCCCACGCTTGTGCATTCTCCATGTCTTTCTGCAGACAGCACCAAGTGTTTGCCTGTCCAGTGTTCTTGGTGAAACTGTCTTTTTCTTGGACAAGGAATGCCACAGTATTATAGGAAACACAGAAGTAATTCCTGCAAAGTGCTGCTAAATAAAATAAGGAGACAGCAGCACTGGTACAGCAGAAATACATTCTAGATTTACGTGTTTTCCAGCAGTGAGCCTCAAACTGGTTATAGAAAACTGCCAGGTAGTTGTGGACACATCAGGCTTTGCCCTCTGTCCTCCCTGCCCTCAGCCTCTGCCCGTTGGTCCAGCCTCTGCTGGGGATGCTCAGCGTGTGCTTAGCAAGGTGCTGGGGTCCTTGGCTCCTTCCTCCCATGTCTTTGGCCCGCAGTTCCAGATTTACCTCTGTCCTTCCCTTGCTGCCAGGCTTTTGAAGAAGCACAGTGGGGCCTTGTTTCCAGCTGAGCCCTCTGTGTTGTGTCAGGTATTCTCATGCTGTCAGGGTCATATATTGATGTATATAGTTTTATTAATATAAGTTTTGATTTTTGCCTGGGGATGTTATCAGCAGGCAGTGGGGAACAGAACCTGCTGTCTCTGCACAGAATGAGCTCTCATCGTGTGTTTGGGTTGGTGGAATGGTACCTTTTCTGCCTGCAGCAGTGACTGAAATGTCTGGTGTGAGAGACTCAGACGAGGGACAAGGTGGCCAGGAGGAGAGGGCGTGTGACTTGTGAGCTGGGTGCTTTACCCCATCTTCATTTCCATGCTGGTCAGCCAAGGATTTTTCTCCCATTTTACACTGGTTTGGCTCTCTAGAGTGGAATTGCGAAATATTTTGAATAGCTTTTTAGTGAAACACAATGTGGGATAGTCAAAGAGGGAAAATACAGAAGTTTGATGTTTGAGGTGTGCTCCTGGTTGTGGAAGATGCCTCTGGGAGTTGTGGAAGGCACTGAGACAGAATGCCTGATAACTGCCCACACTGATATATGTGTGTATGATGGTGCTGTCAGGGGAAATGACTGACAGGAGGCAGCACAGGGATCCCAGCACCTGCTGTGAAAAGGTGACAGGCACAGCCACAGCACTGCTGCAGTCCTGGCTGCAGATGTACTTCCCTTGCTACTGAGGCACAGAGGTATTTCTGCCTGAGCAGTTCGTGTGGGGTTTATGACACATTAAAATGAATTAATGCTTATCTGAGGCATGGGATATGCAAAACACAGGGGAGGCAGAGCTCTAAAAGCAAAACCTTCAGAGCTGAAGTTCCCATCCTTACCCTGTGCCTCTAAATTGCCTCTCTGGGGATCAGGGAACCACCCTAGGCTAGCAGTCACTTCAGAAAGCAGTGGATGTTTTCCAGCCTCTCAGCTGAGTGTGCCGCAGCTGATTAATGCTTCTCCTTTGGAGCTGCTTCTGGAACACTGTGGATTTCATGGCGTTTCTCTTGTGCTGTCTGTCGCTGAAATGGATGCTTTGTGTTGCTCTGGGGTTGAGGAAGGCCCATCCTGCTGGTCTCTGGGAGAGCTGGGTTTGGTGGGAGCTCTGTCTTCGCCCCTCTGTGGCCTCTGGTAATGCCAGAGTTCACTGAACCCTCAGTGTCTTGTGCCAGAGCTGTTGATGGTGGATTCTGCAGTGTCTTGAGTCGATGTTGTTTATGCCATTGCCTTTGTTTTCTTGTCTCTGTTCTTGGATATGACTCAAGGGCTTTTTACTCCAGCAGATGATGATTTAACCAGAGTGAGAGTTGGCCTTTTTTCTAAACCTTCATGGCACTCCTTGAGGCTTGTGTTGAAAAACTAATACCTGTTTACGTCTCCTGGGTGTCAGATCCCCCGAGGGTGGTGGTTGAGGCGTGGGCAGCTTATTCCCCTCCACAGCTGCTCCCAGCTCTGCCTCAGGCTGGCAGGGAAGAGCCGGAGTCAGATAAGCAGGACGGGAGGAGGAGCCGTCTGTTGCTGTAGGTCAGCTTGCGGTGTGCTTGTCCTGCAGTGACCCCGAGTGTGTCTGTCAGCCTGTGAAATGGCACAGGGAAGATTCATGGCTCCCTTCAGCACAGCCAGTCGTGAGCAGTTACACTTCGTGTCATGATAGGTGTCAAATCAGCGGGTGCTGGCTACTGTTTCAGCTGTGGGGGTGGGGGGGTGGTTTTGTTGCTGATTTCCAACCCCCAGCAATTCCTCAGCTTTCTCAACGTTCTTTTTTCAGAGGGAGCTCATCTCTTTTAATTCATCAGAGTATTTTGCTGTTGTTGTTTGTTTACTGCTCTGATTCTTCTCGATAACTGTGTGTGGCAAAGCAGGGCTGCAGGGACAGTCGCTGGGTTGGGCAGGGTCTCTCCCCGGGGGCAGTGCAGACTGTGCTGGCAGAGGAGCTGCAGACTGTGCTGGCAGAGGAGCTGCCGTGTTTGGCAGGGGTTGGAATGAAAGCTTAATGCTTTGCTTTTCTTCCCTCAGGCACCTCAAGGATGTGATCCTGCTGACAGCTATAGTCCAAGTGCTGAGCTGCTTCTCACTCTACGTCTGGTACTTCTGGCTCTTGGTAAGCCCCAGTCCCTGCTGTTTCCCATCTTGCTCTGCATTGTTGTTGTCTTTCCCTGTCTTCAGGATGGAGGACATTATTTATCCATTTCATTTCAGTGTCTTGTTTCAGGCCCGAACTATTTTCTGATATGTTTTTTAATCTCTTTGTCAAATCTTGTTAAAAATGAGGCCGCAGAAAGCAGAGAAGTCCTGATCCCTCTGGGTCAGCCACACAAAAACTAGGCTGGCCTTTGTCTTTCCCTCTGGTCCCATGAAAGGGCAACAAGCAGCATGAGGCAGATCAAAGCTGTCTTGGTGCACAGAGCCTTTCTGTATCTGTAACAAACAGTGTTTCTTCTTGTTTGGCTTTTTCAGCCATTCAGCACGGGACCAAGGCTGGGATCTGCTGGACACTGTGCCTCTGGGTGGATAAAATGCTATAGGCTTTCATTCCCCATAACACACCAAACTCTTTCTGCTCCTGAAACATTTGTCATGTGCCTCCAGCTAAAACTGCTTGTGCAGAAGGAGAAAAACATCTCCATTTAGTTAAAAAATCCCACAGTGGCTTTGAGGATATCCCACAAAAGTACAGAAAGCAATTGTGGGAGCATGGAAAGTTATCCCAGTTCAGTCCTTGATCTCATTTCAGTCCTCACCCACAAATTTCTCTCTAGCTGGCCTGGCAGAGGGCAGCCTAGGCTCGGCTGTCCGCTGGAGACCATCTGGATTGCTTTTTTAATAAATTCAGAGAAATGTGGGTGTATTTTCTGAAGGAGGGAGAGGCGGAATGTCTGGACATGGGTAATTCAGACCTGATGCTGGGATTTCCGTGTATGAAGCCTGAGCGCTGTATACGTTCCTCAACCACTAAATGAAATCAGGCCATTTATTTTGGACGCCTGCCACCGCCTTTGATTTCCGTACACCCTGAGATGCCTCTGATCCAGCTGCTTTGTCCCCCTCAGAAGGACTGGCCCTGCTGACTGTAGCACCCCCCCTGCCAGCGCTGTCCCCAGAGTGACCGAGTTTGTGCCACGTGTGTTTTGCAGGCTCCGGGGCGTGCTCTCTACCTCCTGTGGGTGAACATCCTGGGGCCCTGGCTCACAGCCGAGTCCTCGCCCGCTGCTCAGGAGCCAAACGAGAAGAAGCAGCGCCGACAGGAACGCCGACAGATGAAGCGCTTCTAGCCCTGCCTGTGGACAGATCAACACCCTCTCCCATCTCCATGCTGTTATTTCATCAGGGATGCGACCAAAACCAATCCGAAATCACCGCAGTAGCTCTGTTGCCCTCTGTCACTGCTGCCATTCCGCCAGAAAGGCCACAAGAGACTTCCCCTGGTTGGGTCTTGGCACGGGCTGAGGCCTTGCTCCTTGGGCTGGCAAGGGGGTGATGCTGGGATGTGTGTAAATATCTTTTTAAAGCAGTGCTGTATCGCGTTCAGGGTTGGGGAGTGCAATGTTGGAGGAAATAATACATTAAAGAGCAGAGTCTTAATGGATCATGCTGGCAGTGGGTTCGTGCAGGGGAGCTGTGAAAAGTGCCAGCATGTTTTTGAAGTGTTGGACCAGAGGCGAGCAGAATCCCCAGAGGCAAGTGCTCTCCTCCCTTTCCCAAGCTCGGTCTGTGCTGCCCTGTATACCACAGCCTCTGCACCCTGTGGAGAAACTGCAGCTGCCCTGCGGGCTCAGGAGTGAGGGGCAGCTGGGGATGCTGCGAACAGGGCTGGCAGCCAAACTTGGAGCTTTTGGGATTGAGCCTGAGCTCTCTGGAGGCACAGATTGGCCTGTGCTACCTTTGCAGGAGCTCAGTGGGATGTAAGACAAGAAGCTGTGGGGTTTGTTTGGTTTGTTTTGTTTTTTTAAGAGGGTACTCCTAGGGGTGCCATGACTCATGTGTTAAGAGACCAGGAACAGCTCAGGGCAGTTTTTAGTTTTGCCTGCTTTGATTTACTGATGTTGTCCCTGCCCAGTATGTTGTTTGTCACACTCCATGACCCCTTCCAGCCCTTTACACACCAGCTCAGACCATGCAGCTTTGCCTGTGCCAGTAAGAGGCATGGTGGGTGTTCACAGTGGTGCCAGCCTGGTTTTTGATGCTATTCACAACCTTTTGCCTACACATCTTTTCCATTACATCACCTTTATTACACGCTTTTTCCTAACATCAAGCCCAATCCCCACCCTGAGTCCTCAAAGCCAGGCAGGGTGGCTGTAGTTGGGGTTCAGAGCTGGGCAGAGATTGGTAATGGGGGATTAAAGTCCTTCCTGCTGCTGGTGGGGGACACGAGGGAAGGGGTAGGGAGCAGAAAAGGCATCCCTGGGGCGATCTGTGGGTGCAGTCCAGCCCTTATTCCCTGCCAGGCACAGCCCAGAGCCCCCAGCCCTGCCTGCTGGCCCCAGGTAGGTGCCCCCACAGAGATGGTAGCACTCCCGGTACCCTACAGAAATGCCCCCATTGCAACTCCCCCAGCACAGCCTTCTGCACTCAGGGACCAGCACATCGCCCCAGCTCTGCCCTCGCTCCCCCTGAACCCTCTTCTCTGGCTCCCCAAAGCCACATGGAGCTGCACAGCCGTCCCCAAAATACACAGGGACGATGTAGGGGACACATCAACACAACCACACGGGCCCTCGGCCGCGCTACCCTACACAGCGGTACATGCACAGCGCCCGCCTCGGGCTCTGCCCTCTGCTCCAGCCCCAATAAATAATCAATAAACAGCACCAGTTACACCCTTGGGGTGCTGGTTTGGGGGGTTCCCCTCAGTCAGGCAGCAGCTGCTCCAGCTCCTCCTCGTTCAGGCCATTGGTGGTGACAATGTGATCCAGCTGCTTCATGTACCGCTCCAGATCCTGCATGAAATGGGGGATGCGGGCCTTCTCCAGCACCCCAAATTTCTTCAGCCGATTCACATCTTCGTAGGAGACCTGGCGGGAAGCATGGAGATGGGGTCAGTCCCCTCCCTCCTAAACCCTGGCAGGTGCCATGGGGGGCATCTGATCCCCTTGCAGCCCCCCTGGCTCACCCCCCCAACTGCCCAAACATCCCTCTGCCTGTGGGGAGGCAGTGGGAGAGCTGCTGGGGGTGTAGGATTTGCAAGGATTTGTGGGTTTGGTAATTTTCGGTCACTGCAAGGACAGGTGACAGCAGGACTGCTGTGGCCAAGGGCCAGAAAGGCTTAACCTGCTGGGTTAAGCCTCTTCCCGAAGGTCTCCCACAGAGGATTATGGATTGTCCTGTCCTTCCTTGCATCCTACCCAGCACAGCCTTTCCCTGCTGCACAGAGACTCGTAAGCGCAGGGAAAAGGCAAAGAGCTGAAGGGCTGCCAGGCGAGGGCTGGTTTTTGGGAAGCCATGAGATGGAGGAACCCCACGTGAGCTTTGGGATGGGATGGGACTGATTTGCCACTCCCTGCCCACCCTCACCCTGGCTGTTACCTTTCCAAGTGCAGCCAGCAGCGGGAAGTCGATGGTCTGCCGATGGCGCAGGATGCGGAGAATCCCGTCCAGGTACACCTGGTCCTTACTGAAACAGCCTGGAACAGCAGAAAATGCCTGGGAGAGGGCTCCTGGCTTCCCACCACCCTTCACCTGCCTGAACGTTTGCTGACCACAGTAACCAGAGTGAGGGCACTGACCACGAGTGTGCCAGGGCTCAGGACCACTGGGTCCCAAGGGATGAGCACTGGAAAGGCAGCTGGGTGCAGCAAGAGCCACCAACCCCACTGAGATATTCTCACGCTTCTTCCCAAGTCATTTTTTTAAGGGTAAACCACTGCAAACATCCAGATGTATCCACAGTAATGCTCACTTTTCCTCTCCTTTGCCTGCTGCTTCCCCGAGAGCTTGTGTAAGTTGTGCCCATGGGACAGGGAGAGTGGTGCTGGGGATGGGGAGGGATGCGGGGACTGGCTGCTGTGGCTGTGTTGGGAGGAAAGGATTAAAAGCAAAACACTGATCTGGAGGATTGTAAATTGCACAAGTGACCTTGCACCTGGGTGTAACTCTTGATAAGCCTTGGAACAGCAGGCTGGTGATCCTCTGATCACGTGTTCCTCTGCCCAGGTGTTGGGTGTTGCTCTGGGGTTCCCCCGATTAGCAAGGTAACGGAAATAAATTTACTCTTTGTGTTCTAGCCATGAGTTTGTGCCTGTTCTGTCTGCCTGTGCCAACTCACACCCTACAGGACTGGTGATGCTCAACCCACATAGCAGCAGAACATACCCACCCTCTGTTTTTTCTTAAAAAACAAACAAACAAAAAGAAATATATAAAATAAATAAATAGAATTCTTCCCAAAACTCAATTCACACCCCGCTGAGCGGTACCTGGCTGTGAGGTGTCCGTCTGGCCGCGCTTTGCCCGCACACAGTACTCCCACCGGACACCAGCATCCTGCACATACTGCTCCAGGTCCTGGAAGAGGGCGGAGAAGGAGAGGTGGCTGGCCCGCTCGATGGTGTAGTAGAGCAGGGCTGCCCGCCACAGGAAGGGCTGCTTGCGGAACAGGACGCTGTGCAGGCTGGCCAAGCCCTCCTCCGTGGGGTTGGCAGGCTTCAGGCTGTACTGCTTGCGGCCCTCGGAGCTGTGCCAGGGCTGGCGGGTGTTGTTGACCCCGCGGATGTAGTGGGTGCCTGGGGAGGGGGGACAGGAGTGAGTGAGTGTCATCAGCCACAGCTCCAGAAAGCTCGACTCCCACCCCCCCAATCCCAAGTTTCTGGGGTTGGGGTCAAATCCCAGCACCCATCAGTTCCTGCTCCAGTCTCGGCTGGTGATGATGCCAAGGAACATCTGTTTGCTCCAGTGCCCAGGGTGACGCCAGGACATGGATAAACAGGTGGGTGCCCAACACCCCTGCCCTGCACGCAGAGAGCGATCCAGGTGGCCTCAGCCCCTTCCAAAACCTGCCCAGCAGTCGTCCTCGAGGATGCCTCCTTGCAGGACCTGTGGGTACCACCTTGCCCCAAGGATGCTCACAGCATCTCCCCACTCTGCCCCCCACCCAGAGCCACCCCCACTGACCGATCTCGTGGCGCAGCATCCCCTCCAGCCAGTGCTGCCGGGCTCCGGCCAGGTTGATGGCCAGCGTGGGCCGGCTGTCCTCCACCATCATCACTGCTTGGGACAGGAGGTCATCGGTGAGCTGTACCACCACCTGCAGAAGAAGGAGGAGGCAAAGGCCATCAGCAGGGTCTTGGCTCTCAGCAGAGGCTGAGATGGTGGCAGATGGTAAAAAAAATCCACTGACCCCACGGATAGCACCATTTGACACTGCTGCACCATCACCGGATTGTGCTGCAGCTCCCCAGAGGAATGACAGACAGCAAGAGCCATTGCGGGTGGGGGGATAATGAGAGGAGAGAGATGATCTCATGTGGGGATGAAGTAGCTCCTTTAATCTCTTTACAGCCAACAAAGCTGAGCAGGCACTGTGGGGGGGGCAGGCAGCTCCTGGGCAGCCTCCTCCAGCATCCCTCTGGCTCCAGCATCACCCTCCCCGGCTTGTTCCCAGGGGCTCCCCACACTTTTGTGGCCACACAGGATGGACACCCTCTGGAGACCTGCCCGGTCCCCCTTCTGCATCCCCACTGGCAATGGGATGGGGCAGTAACTTTGGCCATCAAAACAACCCCACTCTGAACACCCAACAGCACCAGCTTTGTAATGGCTCTGCACCCCCCAAGAAACATCTCCTGAAGGATCCAAGGTTCTGGCTCCATTTTCATGGACTCCTCCACAGATTTTCCCATTTGAGGCTTCAAGACATGAGCAGTGAGGATGGGTCCATGCCAGTGCACCCTCACAGGAGGAACCATGTGTGCTGGCCACAATTCACAGCAGGGATGGGCATTGCATGTGCAGGACTACTCAGTATCTTTATACAGGAAAAACTGGTATTTTGAGAAACCTGGCTATCACAGGTGCTGGAGCCAAGAGAGCTGCCCTCCGTGAGTTAATGTGCCAGCCAAGCAGCACTTTCTGACCACCTGACTTCAAATCTGCAGCAACTCAAAGCTGCAGCATCACCAGAGGAGATGGTCCCTGGGAACTCTTGCATCAGAGGTTTGGCAGTGGCAAACCTGAGGACAGCAATCAAAATCCCCTATATACCTATTAACTCTACAAACTATCTATTATTTCACAGCTGACACTTTTCAGGATGAAAACATGTGCACGTGTTACTACATGACAATTCTTCTCTTATTAAAAAAAAGAGAGGAGACTGAATTGGTTTGCTTTAAGTCAGGTTTATTATTATTATTATTATTTATTATGGAAGCCAAAAGTGCAGCCTAACAGAGTCCACCGCTGGGCAAACAGCATAAAATACTTACAGTGCAACTGCTTACCTGGGTTAAAATAAACCAGCGTGGAAAGGAATCCCTCCAACGCTGAGAAGAGACTTGCCAGTTCACCTCTGACTCCTTGTGTAGAACCAGCCATCCAGGAGCAATGCAAAAGGACTCTGGGCATTGCCAGAGACCGCAGCTTCTTACACTGCCCACTGCAGCCCTTCTCCTGCTGCAACAGCCCATCCTGCTGAGCAGCACCACTTGCCTTGTTTTGGGACCCTCCAGCTTTGCAGATACAGCCAGGGCTGCAACTCCAGCCAAAATTCTGCTCCTGGAGCAGCACCATCTCTCATTCTGTGACCTCTCTTGTTCTGAGCAGCATCCCCAGTGCATCCTTGTGGTCCATGCTTCTGCTCAGCTTTTTTGAGTGCACTGATGGAGAAAGAGCTCATCCCAAGGAACCAAGGGAAGGCTTCTGGTGGTCCCCATGGCACCAGGGTATAGGTTCCTGTCTCTCCCCAGCAAGCTGGCACTGCTCAGGACCTCTGACACTGAGCAAGCAGCTGAGGTAGAGGGACACCATTGATGGGATCCCAGGAGACACTGTTTAGGCCGACAACACTCCACAACCCCAGGGATTGCCATGCAGCACTTACCAGTGGGGCCAGGTGTTCCTCTGCTGCAAGCTGTGAGCCCACTGAAACCCATATGGAAACCTCCAGCAGCATCATGTCTGTCCTGAATCAGAAGAAAAGCAGAAGAACTTCAGGATCTGCAGCTTGGGTCCCGACAAAGCAGCTTTTGAGGGCACAAAGTTAATTTCAGCAGGAACACTTACCCAGGAGCGCGCTGCCTGCAGTGCTGCAGAGCGGGATCCTGCCTTTGCTGATCGGTGCTGGGGACAAAGGGCAGCCCCAGTGGCCACCTCCAGCCTGGCCACGCTGCCTGCCAGGGCTGCCTGTGGGCAGGGACGCACCAGCTGCTTGTGCTCTGGGCTAAAGCTACCCCCACACGAGTTTCTTCTCTTTTTTTAAGCAAGCCATCACGATTAGTACGTGTCAGGGAAGCAAAGGGCACGGCAGAACAGACAGGGCACAGATGGTGAAAGTCAGGAATCAGAGATACAGGTGCAGGGAGGGAGATACATGCCTAAAATCGCCCAGTTCCCTGACAGAGTGTGAGATTATCAGTGATGCAGAAGTTTCAACAAGTTTTGGTCTTGTATAGGGAGCAAGTTCTGCCAACATCGCTGTGTTGAGAGCAGGTGAAACCCTTCCCTCTTCCCTACCCCAGACACATCCAGCAAAATTTCCAGTGGATAGAAAGGAACAAACCAATGTTTTCATTGTTTTAAAAGCACTTATCAATGTCCCAGATAAAACAGCCACACCGATGTGCAAACAGTGACTGAACCCTGCATTGCCTTGACTCATAGAATGTCCTGAGCTGGAAGAGACCCACAAGGTTCATTGAGTCCAACTCCTAAAAGCTCTGAGCACAGGGACAATTACACAGGGCTGGAAGGAAGCCAGTTGTACACCAATATGTAAAGAAATCGATGGCTTTCTGCCCAGCCAGAGCTCAGTTAATGGAGAAGAGAATAACTGAATTTAATCAATTAATAAACCTGACAGATAGAGCTTAACTAGCAAGTTTTAAGTGCAGGTCTGTAAGACTGGCAGCTGCTTGGCTGGGTATTGGGACTGGTTCTGGGCACTCAAAGGCAGATTAATTATAGGGAAACATCTGTAGAAATCCTTTCTGTCCCAAGCAAAGGCTTAGGAGGACCAAGGTGCCAAATCCACATCCCAGGAACACCCTCAGGAGGCATCAGGGCAAACCAAGGGTGCTTGAGGAGGAATGTCCTTGGGCAGGAGGGGCCTCAGGGGACCACTCATTCCCACTTTTTCGTGCATGGAATGCACTGGGTATCACTGGGCGAGGTGATGCTCTGGAGAAGTGCTCATCAATAACCCTCTTTGGAGACAGAGGTGAAAAATCAGAGGTAGGAAATAGAGTCTGGCCAAGCAGCCCCACACCAGCCAGCACTGCACAGTCCCTGCCCTGCAGCCAACAGCCCCAGGGCACCCTGCAAGCCAACCCATGCAAAGCCAGGCCCAGAAATCCTTCTCAGACCTCGAACCCAGGACAGTGGAAGTGTTTTGCCCACACCTTGCTGGCATAAGGGGAAAAAAAAGCTCCTTAACAGCAGCTGTGGGATGCCCCACGCTGGATGCTGTGGGGGGTGCAGAGAAACCAGGTTAAGAGATGCAGAACTTCTCCCCTGGCTCCATCCCACATGGCTACTGTTGTACCTTAACCATGTATTTCCCAGCCTTAAAACCCGAGCCTGGCATTTCAAAGCACCATAACCCAGCACGTCCTGCAGGGCAGCAGGAAACCTCTTCCCCTGGCTTTGCTTTTGGACTTTGCTTTTTTGTGGGTTAAGGCAGCTGCTGGAGAAGTCTGCCCTCCCACTGCCAGCAGCAAGAGATGATTTCCCGACAGTAATTGATGCCTCATGCACACAGCAAAAGGCTCCTGGCATGGCCACGCAGTCAAGCAGCAGCTCCTCCCTCTCTCTCAAGCACAGAAGTGAGATAATACACGGAAAACATCACAGGAAATTTGTGGGGAACCAGCACCCATGTCCTAAAGCCAGGGTATGGTGAAGCTGGAGGTGAAAGGACACCACTGCTCAGAGCAGAAAAGTTTCCTCTTTGTAACCAAAACATTTCTTAATGAGTCCTTTCTATCAGAAAATAAACATTTTGCTGTCCTTTACAAGCGATAAAGGAGGGACACGGATTACCTCTCCCACACAGCCTTCCTTCTGCATGTACTTTCGGATCACAGACCAGATCTGGCACTTGCTCAGCAGCCTCCCGCCCGTGGCGACCTCAAAGCTCTCGTAGGTCCCGTACTTCTCCAGGACAGTACGGATGATCCTGATGGCCTGTGGCACACACAAAGTACAAACATAAGCACAAACACCTCCCTGCTTATAAACACACCCTAAAATCCCACGTGCAACAAACCCAGGGAAGATAACCCCTGATTAACACCTCTAAAATGAGATGTGGTTTTGCAAGATCTAAAAAACCAAGGGGACTGAGCTGGAGGTGGCCAGCAGGACAGACGGACACTTCACACAATCAGCATGACCCCACAGCACATTCTTTCTGCTTTTTGTCACCCTTGCAGGCATCTCTTGTGGGAATGGGGCAAAGCAGAAGTGAAACTGCATCATCGCGGCGTGGTTAAATCCGTGATTATTTTCAATCTTTTCTGCTTTCAGTTCTCCTTGCAAAATCCAGTGCTTGCACAAAGACCTCCAGCTTCTCAGCTTGCTTTTTACTCTCAGAGTTTCTTACTCCAGGGCTGAATTCCAAGCTCAGCAGCGAGGCTGTGCATCACCCTCTGCAGTGATGCTGCTTCAAACAGGGTCTCAGCACCACCAGCCTGCTGCACACCCAGCAGCCTTCTACTAAAAGCATCACGTGCTCCATTGTTCACATTAACATTTATGGAGCATCCATAAAATATGAACATTTATTAGCACATTTCCTCCCCCAAAAGTGTGCTTCCATCCGTCATTGGAATATATATGAATATATTAATATTATATATTATATTAATATTGTATTAGTACATATTCCAAAGCAGATGACTTTCAACCAGCTCTGGACTTTTTCCAGCAGTTTTATTGCATCTGCAAACCTGGCTGGGGCTGCTGCCAAGCTTCCCAGCCCAGGACTAATTGCTGCCCCTCCCTAGTCCCTAAAGGTTACCCAGGATCAGGAGATGGGTGCTCACCACCACTACTGGTGCTCAGATCATCCAACACCCCATAAGACAAGAGGAAATGGCTCAAGTTGTGCCAGGGGAGGTTTAGGTCAGATATTAGAAAACATTTCTTCATGGAAAGGGTGGTCAAGCACCAGAACAGGCTGCCCAGGGCAGTGGTGGAGTCACCATCCTTGGAGATATTTAAAAGATGTAGATGTGGCACTTGGGGACGTGGTTTAGTGGTGGGATTGGCAGTGCTGAAGTAGCAGCTGGACTTGATCTTAAGGGTCTTATCCCACCTAAACAATTCTATGATCCTAAGAGGGGTTTTAGGTCTGCATCTGGTGAGCAACCTCCTCTGTCCCTGCAGAAGGTCCTGATTTTCCATCCCTGGACAGCTTTCACAGCTGGTTTTTATTCTCAAGTCACTTATGGTGTCTTTCCAGGAGAAGTTGTGCAGAGTTTTGGGGTGGGGTTTTCTGGTTTGTTTTTTTTTTTCTGAACAATCAGGCTCATTTTTACAGCACTGCAAGGTACCTCCAGCTGACCTCGGCAGAAAAAGCACCTTTTGTTCTCCCACCTCTGCTCAGCCACTTGCTCTCTCTCCTCCCAGGGGACCCAAATCACTGAGCCAAGAGAAACCCAGCACAGCTGGTGCCCAGGAGTAAGACAACCAAAGAGCTCCTCCCTGACCCTCAGACCACATCCTGGTGAGCAAAATTCCTGAGATTCCAAGTTTAATGTTCTGAGCATCCCCAAATCATGCACCCACCATATGCAGTGGGATAACAAGTCCTCCAGCTCCAGCTCTGTGCTGGTGCTATTAAAATTCACATGGCAAACCAGGGATGTGATCTCCAGGATTATGAGCTTCCACAGGGCTGGACGAATCCTCCTGGTTTATTTAACTTTTCTATTAAAAAAATAAAATAACCCCCCAAGCACATGCAGAACAGCTGGAAGCAGGGAGCTGGTGTTGGTTTGTTTGCTTGTGTCCGAGGATGCTGAATTAGCAAAACGTCTCATTTATTTATGATTAATGAAGGTCTTTGAAAATAAAACCAGTTTATAGTTAAGAGTTGGCTGGCAAGGAAAAATGCTTCCCAAAATAAAAGAGACTGGAAGGAGGTTACTGCAGGGTAAGAGGAACAGTGCCATGAATGCTGTCCCATCGGACCGTCACCGGAAAACTTGGAGAAACATTGGCAGAAACACTCAACACTTGATATCTCTTGCAAAAGCTTTCAGGATCCACAGTGGTTACAAACCCTTAATTCCATTCATTCAAAGTGCTGCCCAGAGAAAAATAACCTCAATTATTCATCTTTTACTCTGCTGCAAGCCAACTGCACCAAAGGAGAAAGCACAGGGTGAAAGAGCTCTGAGCAACTCATTTTACTGCACGACTTCGGGAATGAAATACAGGAGGGAAATGCCGAAAGCTGGCGAGGTCTTTGCAGGCGTCAGAGTGTCTCCCCTGCAAGAGCCTCGCTGGCACCAGTTTATCTGGGGCAGAGGTACGGCACACACTGGGAATGACAAACTGCTTAGAAAGCTGTTTACAGAAAGGGCCTGAATCATCTGGATAATAATCCAGGCAGAGACACGGGCAGTGATGCGGGAATAAGTAAACATTCAAAAAACAATAAATAAATCAGTGAAGAAGTTGTTATTTGAACAAGTAACTCCTGACGGAGAGGTGCAAAGAAACACCTCTGGAGTGCCAGTCTGAATTTGGGATACGAGGGGGTTTTTATCTGCTTCATTTGTTTGTGTGGCAGAAAAGATGCTCTTCCCTGAGGCAGGATGCTCAGTCCCAGGTGCAAACAGGTTTTGGGACATGGCCAGGCTCCCAGCTCCAAGCATGGGCTGAAGGGACAGAGCAACTCCACTCCTGCATCCATGAAAGGCTTCTTTGTGGGTAGAGCACCGAGAGCACACTCCAGCCTATTTTCTCGTGTTGAATGACCAGGAGCTGTTTTCTCAGTGCCATTCCCATGGCAGAGAGCAACTCAGAAATGATTCAGTAGTGTATAAGCCATGGAAATAGTTAAGCAAAATAATACAGACTCCTTAAGTGGAGTCTACACCAATTAATCTCATTACGGACCACGTTTGGTGATGCCTTAGGGATGCTACCACACTGGACAACCTTTAGGTCTTCCCAAAAACAAGCCAGACTTAACTGCCAGGTCATTCAGGCAAAGAACCACTTCCCATGCTGTCACCCATGTGCTCCAGCCCCTTCTCTGTTATTTCTACAGCAACCAGTGCAAAAACATACCAGCAAGGTGTCCCTGATGGAGCACAGCTCCCAGCATAAGCAGGAGCCAGTTTGATCATAGAAACACAGACTGATTTGGGTGGAAAGGGACATTTAAGATCATTTAGTTCCAATCCTCCTCCATGGGCTGGGACAGCTCCCACTAGACCAGGCTGCTCAAAGCCCCATCCAGCCTGGCCAGTGGTTGGATGCTGGTAGCATCACCCAGCACCAGCATGACCCATGTCACCCACGGAGCATGTACCATTGCTGCAGGTAGGCGAGGTTACTAAAAACAGGTTTAAGAAATCACAGGGTGAGTGTGCTGGAGGCGGGATACAAAAGGTGTTAAGGGGAGAGGGATTAGGCAGCAGCTGGGAAAGAAAGCAGGCCAGGTTTCACATGGACAAGGGGGAATGGTATTAAATTGACAGAGGGTGGGTTTAAGTTGGATATTAGGAAGAAATTCTTCCCTGTGAGGGCGATGAGGCCCTGGCACAGGTTGCCCAGAGAAGCTGTGGCTGCCCCATCCCTGGAAATGTTCAAGGCCAGGTTGGATGGGACTTGGAACAACCGATCCAGTGGAAGATGTCACTGTCCATGGCAGGGTGTGTGCGGTAATTAGATGGTCTTTAAAATCCCTTCTAACCCAAAACATTCCAGAATTCTATGACCAGGCACCACCTCCTGGGCAGCCCCACCACGGAGCAGTCCCACCAGGACACATCCCGGTGGCATGTGAACACCCACACTCTCGCACCAGCCCACGGGCCAGCTGGGCTCCCTCCTTTCTCCTCCTCCTCCTCCTTCCAGGCCGAGCATCCCTCCCCGGCCCCGCCTCACCTGAGCCACGAAGCGGTCGGAGGCGGCCCCGTACTTGTCCAGGACGGCGGCGGGCACCGGCTCCGCGTACTCGAACTGCGGGTCGTAGGCGAAGCTGGCGCGGAAGAACCGCTCCCGCTCCGCCTCCACGTTCCG
>VWZT01001422.1:219-14702 GCA_013397055.1 Pachycephala philippinensis | reverse complement strand
GCCCCCGCCCCGCCCCGCGGCCGCACAGCCGGACCCGGTACCGAGCGCTGCGCTCCGCCGCGGGAGCACCGCCAGCGCCGGCGGCATCGCCAGGCCTGGAGCAGCATCGCCAGCGCCGGGAGCATCGCCAGGCCTGGAGCAGCACCGCCACCGCTGGCAGCACCGCCGGGCCTGGACCAGCACCGCCACCGCCGGCAGCACCGCCAGGCCTGGAGCAGCATCGCCAGCGCCGGCGGCACCGCCAGGACTGAAGGCCCAGCCGGTCCCGGTTGCACAGCTTGTCCCGGCTGCATTGCTGCCTCGGTTGCATGGCCAACCCCCGCTGTGTCCCCACATTTCTATTGCCAGCTCCGGCTGCATCGCCAGTCGTAAGCTGCATCGCCACCCTTAGTTGTGTCACCAACCCCAGCTGCATCGCTATGCCCCAGTTGCATCACCAGTCCCAGTTACATTTCCAAGGCCGGTTGTATTTCCACCCCAGTTGCTCTGCCAGCACCAGTTGCATCATCAAGCTCCAGGAACATCACCAACCCTGGTTATGTCACCAACCCAAACCACATTGTCACCCCCATCATGTTGCCAGCCCTGGTGGCATCACCAAGCCCAGCTGCATCATTGGCCCTGTGTTTTTTCCCAAAGCCCCATCTCCTGGGGTGCCTGCAGGCAGCAAGCATCTCACTTTTTGGTTATGGCTGGCTTCACCACCCAGCTCTGAAGGACAAGGCAGGCTCAGCATGCAGAAGCAAAGTGTGTTTATTATTTCTTAAATCTGCTGATTTCAAGTTGGTCTTGCCCAAGGAGCCTAGCTCGCTGTTCTGTAAGCCATACCTACTGTGCCACCCCCGTGCTACCTCTGTGACCACCTGGTAAGTCAGAGCCTGCTCTTGTTATGTGAGTTGCTCTGTCCCAGGTGAGCAGAAGCTAAGGCACCGTGTGTCCACAGCCTCTAAAGTGCCTAAAAATGGCTTGCTAGCGATGAGGGCTTGTGCGTACGCTGGAATTCACGAGTGTGATGCTAATGAGCTGGCAGCATGGTTAATTATCCACCCGCTAGTGGGAAGTGACAAGCCTCTGAAGTAAAATGAATCACCATTCCCGAAAGAAGAACCAATCAGTGTGGAAGTGGGTGCCAGCCCATCCACCCGAGCTGTTGGTCTTGCTCACTTTCCTTCCAAACTCAGCTCCAAGTCCTTTGCTCCTCTGCATGGCAGTTTGTGGTGCCTACCATCATGGAGGGAAGCTGGCCCTCACTCGTCTCAGTTCTTTTTAGGCTCCTTAAGGACCTTGTGTTCACGTAGGATCTTCCCCAACTTCCCAGCCTCTGGGCTGGATCTCGCCTGCCCTGGCTCCCCCTGCTCCTCTTGGCTCCCTAGCAGGATTTCATTGATATAACTGAGTGTCAGGTTGCTGAAGACCATGTTGAAGTGGTGGGCACCTCGCAGCTCCTGGACGTACACCTTCTGCTTTTGCTGGTCCCGCCATCGCTTGCACAGCTCCAAGCTGCGTGTGTTGACGCTGTCGTCCCCGTCGCCATAAATTATGTCCACGGGGTCCTCATAAGGGAAACGCTCATCGTAGATGTAAGTCTCTGCGGTGGGGAAGCCCGTGCCATAGAGGCAGTACGTGTCCACCCCAGGAGGGGGTAAATCCTTCAGCAAGTCCTTCATGTCCTCCCACATGTACCAGCCGTCCTCCAGGTTGACGTCGGTGAAGAAGCGCCGGTAGTCGCGGTAGGTGTAGTTGTAGGAGGGTGTGGAGATGAAGACGTGGCTCTCAGGCCAGGCCAGGGTGGTGGGGAACATCCAGGGGCTGGTGGTGGTCATGCGCTGCTCTTCACGGAGCTTGATGTTAGACATGAGTGGGATGCCCTGTTCGTCACCTGCGGGACACGCGAGGACTCATCACACACAGCACTGCAATGTCCCCTCACAGACGGAGCCTTGGGGCAGCTGGGCTGGGATCAGCCCTCTCCACAGTGACTCTCCACTGTCTCCTGGCCTTCTCCAGCTCAGATCTTCCCCTCCTTACCCCTACCCTGCCCATAACCTCACATCCTCTCCTCACCCTGCTGGCTGCAGGTATCCAGACCAGCCTTCCAAACTCTTCTCTCCACATCTCTAGCTGCTCAGAGGGGCTGAGTGGAGACAAACCTGGATGTGTGATGGCACAGACCAACCCAGCCCTGAACATTCTCTGCAACCCTGGCACCTCCACACCTGCCTGCAGGGACAGGAGCGAGCAGAGCCCAATAGTGGGGGGGCAACTTGCATGTTTCCTTCAAAACCTGGCATTTTTGGTATGTCTGGAGTCCTAAGACCATGGAATGACCTCAGATGACCTTAAAAATATCTCTGTCTCTTTTGGCAACAGAGAAAAACATTAGCAGGTGACTTAAGGGTGATGCAAGGGGCCAGATGTTAAAACCTTCAAGCACATGATTTTTAACCTCATGCATTTTTGGACTTGTGACTTGTAGATATTCTGGGCTGTCAGCATTAGGCAAGTGATTGTGGCTTTCTGGGCTGCAAAGAGGCTAAACAGGAACTGGGTCCCCCACCTCTTTCACCACTGTGCCCTTCCCTGTCCACCACCACCCTTCCATTCCTGCAGGAGGGAAAGAAAATGAAGAGGTGGCTGCACACAAGGAGTCACCCACCAGATGCCAGGATACGCAGGGGCTTGACGGTGCCTCCCCAGGGAGCACCCAGGGAAATGAACCCCCCAATGTACTGATCTTTCCAGGCTTGGGTCTGCTGCAGCAGGAAGTAGAGGACATGCAGGTTGCCCATGCTGTGGGCGATGAGGAAGACAGGTCTCTGGTACTCGTCGTGCATCTCCTCGATCAGTGCCTTCAGGTTCTGGAAGTATTCGGGCTGCTCCTCTGTGGACAAGAGAGGAGCATGATGGCATGAGGGTCATCCTGCTCCCCTCTGTGCATGGGGGGCCTGGCCACAACCCGCAGACTTACGGGGTCCAACCCTCCAGTCGTAGGGGGCTGCCCGAACTGTCTGGTCCCTCACGTAGCCGTTGTTCACCAGGTTCTGCACCATGGTGTGCAGGTAACCTGTGGGCAGAGGCAACAAGCGGGAATTAGCTCTGTGGTCTTCTCTTGTCAAACTTTTTCCATTCTGGTCCTGGTCACAGCCAAAATGTTCTCTGGTAAGCCCTGTAGGTCAGTGGCTCCAGCCAGACATAGTGACTCAGTGCATCCCATTGAGTACTGGGGTCAAGGATGGGGTGGTTCCTGCCAGCACTCAACTGGAGTCTGTCCCCAAGGCTCATGTCCCTCACTCCCAGTGCCCTGGGCTCTCTGCAGAACCGGTCCCTGCTGGAGACATGGGGACACCTCCCCGTTTTCAGGGAGCACATGGGATCCCCAGACACCCTGGCCTCTCCTCCTCTTACCTGCCAGCTTGCTCTGATCCAGGTATTCCACAGAATAGGTCTTGCCAAAGCCAGGCACGCGGATGTGCACCCCTGGGGCATTGGACATTTTCCGAGAGGTTCGGTTGTACACTACCCTGTGGGGACAGGACAGGAGGTGGCAGAAAAGCTGTGTCTCCATGGGGGAGATCACTGGGTAGCAGCTTGGACCTGGCTGTTTCCAAGCCTTGTGTGGATGTGAGGTGCACTGGAGCGCAGCCAGTGTCCGTGCTGCTCGCCTGGCAGCCCGGGACAGGAGGCTCTGATTGAACCAGCTGCCACTGCCCCCTCACCCTGCAGCCCTGGGCAGGGTGGCAGCATCTCCAGTGGGTGCTCAGGGTGGTCTGCCTGGGCTTGAAAGCATGGCAGGGACATGGGAAAGGGACAGATGCTCAGAGCACTAGCCAGTCACTTGTGTTCCCAAACAATCCCATGGTCCTCCCATTTTTTTCCATGTGTGCTAGATCATGGCTAGGGGGAGGAGAGGGGGGAGGGAGGTCCTTGGTAGGTCATTTCCCCAGGGAGCTCCCAGGGTAGGGTTGGATGGTACCTGGTGTTATCGATCCAGCAGTCAACTCCCACTGGCAGGAAGGTGTTGAGGTTGAGCCAGATGGTGAAATAATCCTCTGTTTTGCGGTAGCACATCCAGTTCACCACATCTGGCTTGTCCAGCTTTGCTTCCAGCTGGTTCCCAAGACACCCAGGCACTGGAGGCACCGCAGAGGGAGAGCAGAGCCAGTTACCAACCCCATCCCACTGACCCTGTGGGGCTGCCCAAGCTGGCGCTTACCCCAGCCCCCAGGCAGTGCTCCCCTGGGGTTGCCTGGCTGGGGATGGCTGGGCACCTGCTGGAGCAGCACCCCTGGAGAACACCCCTCTCTGCACAGGAGAGAGGGTGCTTGGAGCTGAGATGCTGGGTGAGCATGAAAACAATGCTAAAAATTCATCCTTGGGACCCCCAGAGCTGTCACCCTTGGCTCAAACATGAGAGTCCCCACCAGCACAAAGTATCTTAGATTATTCCCCCTCCCTGGATGGGTTCTACCCTCCTCTCCTTGCTGCAGCCTGGGGGAAGAAATCGGTGCTGCTTGGGGCTGCCCATTCCTCATGGAGTCCTGACAACTCGTCCTGGGGTAGCAGGCAGCTCAGGGATGCAGCGCTCCCAGGGAGAGTTCCCTGAACTTTAAACCCTCCATACAGGCTGAACAAGGTCTCTGAAATGGTTCGGTGCTGAGTGGAACTGTACTCCGTGGAAATGCAGTGGGAAGAGTGTGTGCAGGAAACACAGCACCGCTTTGAGCAAGTTCATTTGTGTGCTCTGGCCTCCCTCAGTGGAGGGTGACAGTCCCCAGGGTGTTTGGTCTGCCTCTGGGAGCTTCAGTGTGGCTCCCAGCAGGGGTGGGACACCCATCCTGCTGCTACCCTGATCTATGTGCCCGTGCTGGGATCAGATACATGGAAAGCTTTCCCAGCTGTGTACAGGAGCCAAGAGCCTGGTGCCAGCACTGACTGTGAGGGTGAGGACAAGAGGTGAATGACTGCAGGGGACACTGAACCTGGTGGAATGGGAGCACCAGGTGACAAACCCCAAGGCCCCAGCAGGTCCAAGGCCTTGCCTGCAATACACAGCTGGGGCTGGTCAATGCTTTGTGCCATGCGAGAGGGGAAGGAGACGGAGCAGTTACCTTCCTCAACCTGCCTCACAGCTCCTTCATGTCTGTGGCATGTCCCCAGGGGTGCAGGGAGGGTCTAATCCTGTCTTCAAAGCACCTGGATGGGGATCAGGAGAGCCCTGGTAGGGAGTGGGCAGAAGGGACTTCCCTGGTCAGCAAGAGGAGCAGGACCATGAGCTGCTCTGACAGCTCCTGAAGGTGCACAGCCAGCACCCCCCTGCCCCTGGCACACAGCCCTGAGCTCTGCCTCCCCTTCCAGAGGACATTAGGTAATTATTAAGGGAGTTCTGTGAGGGCAGAGGGGTTATCAGTGGTCCCAAGGGCACTGGGGGTTTCCAGGACGCCCAGCCCAGGGGGATGGGTTATGGGTTACTTGTGGATGCCGAGCAGCACGAGGGGCAGCCAAGTGGCACAGGGGGCATCCGGGTCTGGCTGGGCGTGGGACATGGCCTGAGGCTGGTACTGGGGACAAAAGGAGATGCTCCGACCATCACAGGTAATCCTGAAAAGAGGCACCTGGTGACGGTGACCTGGATCTTCTGGCCAACCCCAGGGCATGGAGGCCTGCGCCCTGATGCCCTGGGAAGGGAGTTTAGAGGGTCAGCCCTTGGCATCGCAGCAGGGAGGGATCTTCTGCTTTTTCTCTTCTCTTTTTTTCAGGGGAAACTCCGAAAAAGGAGGGAAACCCCAACTCATCTCAGCAGGATTTTCATGGCAAAACCTGAGCTCAAGTGCCTGGTGATGGCACAGGGGCAAAGGAAGGCAGAGCCACACAGCACAGAGGCACCAGCTGGTGGTGGCTGCTTCCCTCTCCCTGAGATGATGCCCCCACATCTCCTTTAACCTCCCTGTGCCCCTCTTCCTGCTGGCTTGCCCCAGTCAGAGTGGGCATTGGGTGGGATGTGAGATGGATCCTCTTTTGCAGCAGCAGAGGATGACTTAGCCATCACCAGGGAATGGGAGAAGACCCAGGATGGGGTGGGCTTCAGGAAAGTGAGAGGTGGTGGATGCACCCACTGCACCAGTGGCAGCCACTCTGGGAAGTGGCAGAAGAGGTCGTGCTGCAGCCCCTGTCCCTCTGCCAGCAGAGTCCCCCAGACCCAAACAAGCCCTAAAACACCCTGTGGGCCAGGTGTGAGATATCAGAGACCCATTTGCATTCTGGGGTGCCCAGTCTGTCCCCTCAGCTCCAAAAAGCTCTACCTGGGCATGGCCAGCCCTGTGTCCCTATCCCAGTGAATGGGAGGGGACTGGGGAGCTGTGTGACACCCCCCTTGGTGGCTCCAATCCAGACAGCCAAGAACCATCGCAGCCAAAACCCCCTGAGTCACGGGCAGAGCAGCACCCCAACCTCACCCTCTGCTTTGGGGGGCTGCACGAAACTGAGGGTGCCCACCCACACCCCGCACGGTGCCCATGCTGGCACGGCCTTACCGAGCACCACGGGCGGTGTGCTGTTGGTCGGGGGAGCTTCTGGGGTGGTGGTGGGTGGAAAGAGGACGTTGAAGAGCCAGAACTGGGACGTGGGCTGCAGGAGCAGCCACAGCGTCAGCAACGCAAGCCCGGCGCCGCTGCTCCCCATGGCAGGCTCGGCCGGGATCCTCCGCGCGGCTCCAAGCCAAACAGGCTTTTATAATTTTTACGCAGGTCCAGCCAAGAGGCACCCGGGCTGCAGGGGAGGGGAGAGTTGCAAGGGGCTGGCCATGAGGAGGAGGAGGAGGGACGGGGAGGGACGAAGGACTGGCCTTATGGACAAGTCATGGCCTGTCAAAACCAGTCCAGTGGTGCCCAGGGGTTGTTTCTGCCCCGAGAGCCCTGCTCGGGGGTGCTGCACGGTGAGCAGCTTCCCGGTGCCTCGGTGTTCCTTTGCCATGTTCTGGGGAGGTGGCTGCCACGTTCCTGCCCCTGCACGGTTCTCTAGGGGTAACCCCCCAGGGCTGCCCAGGGCTGCTCACTCCCTGCCTCAGTGAATACAGCCCCTCTCCACTCCTCCTGCCCCTGGCAGGGGATGCTGGTGCTGCCAGCGTGGCCAGGTGGACCCCAGATATGTGGGAGAAGATAGAGGGATTGGGATAGGAAAGGACACATCTGGGCAGCTCCTTGTGCCACACGGCAGTGCCACATTCCCCACTGCCACCCTGGACACTGCCCCCGCCCCATGACCCCCTGCCCAGGCTGCCCCGTGCAGCATCTTCCCAGTATCCCCTGGAAGGCCCGCTCTGTGACAGTCCCAGCTGGGGGAAGCCCCTGCAGCCCCAGCCTGCACTGGGTACTGGGGACCCTCAGGGACCAGGGATGCTCAGGCTGGAAGGGACCTTAAAGTTCATCTCATTTTAAACCCCTGCCACGGGCAGGGACACCTCCCACTAGACCAGGATGCTCCAAGCCCGATCCAACGTGGCCTTGAACACTTCAAGGGATGGGGCAAAATCGTACTCTCCTGCTGAAGGGAAGATGTCTTCTTCCTCCCAGGGAAGTGCGAGGTGGGGCAGGGATGTGTGGGGCTGGAGGGCACTGGTGGGTGGGCTTGCTGACAGGGCGGGTTCCCCGTGGGGCAGAGGGGCCCCTTCCTGAAGAATGGGGAAGAAGGGCAATAGAATATATGGTGTGTTACCTGTAGGTGCCCATCCAAGCTCGATACATGCAACCCAACTCCCCGGAGCCGCCTCCCTCCGGCTTTAACGCGGCTCCTGCAAAAGCGCCGCTGGCACTCGGATTCGAACGTAGGCTGCTGCAGCCACAGCGCAGAGCTCGGACCCTGCACGGGGACCCTGCAGCGCAGAGCTCGGACCCTGCAGCGCAGAGCTCGGACCCTGTGCGGGTACCCTGCAGCGCAGAGCTCGGACCCTGCAGGGCACAGCCACGAGCGGGGATGCCACAGCGCAGAGCTCGGACCCCTGTGTGGTCACGTCCCCGCTGCTGCTCCTGTCCCCCGGCGGGACCCTCCTGCCTCCCTCTGGGAGCGGCGGAGGTTTCACAGCCGCTCCCGCAGCATCCTGCTCTCCTCCCTGCCTGCGCCTCCCGCGGCACCGGCATCTTCCCAGGGCGCATCCCTGTGCCGGATCGGTGCCCAGGGAGATTCCCAGAACCCGGGTGTTCAGTCTGGCCTGCGCTGGCAGCCTCGGTGGGGTGGCCTGGGGGTGGAAAACACCAAAGTGGGTCCCCACATTGTCCCTGCAATGCTGCAGCAAAGCGGGGTCCCCCCGCCTGTGACAGACACGCCCCCAAGAGCCCAAATGTGAGCCTGGATAGCTCAGTTGGGAGAGCATCAGACTTTTAATCTGAGGGTCCAGGGTTCAAGCCCCTGTTCAGGCGCTGGCTTTATGCTTTAGGAGCCCGTGGGCAGGAGCGGCACCTCCTGCTGCCGGGACAGTCCCCCCTGGGGCAGCTGAGGCAGGGAAGAAGCAGGAGATTGGGGTCTCCGCTGCTCCCTCCTGCAGAGAAGGGTGCTCCGGTGCCCCAACTGACCTCAAGCAGTGTTCCCAAAGTTTGGGTTCCTGCTGGCAGCTGTTTTTTCTGCATGACGACCTCCACGAAGATACTGAAGAGACTGGAGCATCTCTCCTGGGAGGGAAGCCAGGCTCTGTTCGGTGCTGCCCAGGACCGGAGGCCATGGGCACACACTGGAACACAGGAGCCTCCAGCTGAACATCAGGAGGCCCTTTTTTCACTGGAAGGGTAAAAACTGGGAGTTTCCCAGCAGAGCCCTGCAGAGCCCTGCATCGCTTTAAGGGAATACAGTTCCTGTGAGAGCAGAGGCTGCAGGGACTCGTGGGGCCACCACACTGCCTCAGTCAAGCCCTGGACTGCACAGTAGGTGCATAGACACTTCAGGATATTTTTGCAAAATAGAAACTCTTATAACAGAAAATCAAGCCATTTTGGATGAAAAATATCCCCTAACCTATGTAAAAATCTTTTACATTTTTCAACCTGAACATACATCAGTTGCTAAAGCATAGTAAATTATTTTTCAGATAAGTTTTAGTAGCCTTACACCTCACACTGACTTTCTGGGAAAAAAAAAGAAAAGAGGAATTGAGAAGTTGTGTGTTTCCTTGTGTTTCTGCTGCTTAGCTGGGTAAAAGTGGGGCAGGCACTGCTGCTGCTAATGGGCAACTTGTCCAGATGTTTCCCTTCTCTTCCTTCTGTATTATCTTTAGAAAGGAAATACGCTTTTTGAGCTTTCCCTAAGTAAAGCGATACGTGTTTTCAGTAAAGGAATGTTGGAGGAGTGTGAAGTCGTGCAAGTAGTGCCTTATAAACTGCAAATCCTCAAAGTAAATGTGCAATGATTTTTTTGTTCTTCATTTCTTGCTCTGGATAAGATACAAAAGAAAACAAATTCACTTTGTGCAATAGAAAAATCCTCCCTCTCCCCTTCCCAAGCACCAGCCCTGCAGACGCCTGAACCCATCTGCCTGAGTGCTGCAGCCTTCTGCTGCTTTCAGACGCCCCCAGAGCAATGAGTTGAGACCCACTGTTTGGGTGGTGCCTTCTCCACCACCAGCCTATGCCACACCTTATGTAACTTACCTTTGGAAAGCTGCCGACCAGAGTGAGTTCTGCACGGCTGTCAGGAGAGGGCACCAAGTCCAAGCAAACAGGATGACTCCAGAAGGGTAAAGGCAACAGTTCAAGAGGCTTCCCCAGGCTGAAGCATCTCCTGGTGCACCCAGAGATCTCCCCCTGCTTCTTAGTGCCCGTGAGACCTCAAGTTCCCAGACCTACAGTTCGTCAGGGTCACCCCTCAGCTCTGGGTGGGTTTTGCCTCTGCTGTGAAAACATCCCTGGAGGTCCTGCAACCAAAATCCCCTTCCCCTGGAGCAGGGAGCGCCGGCAGCAGGGCTTTCATCAGACTGATTTTCCTTCTTCTGCTGTGGCAGATCGTTCATGCCCTGGGGGGCAGGAGCTGAGCAAGCTGCTGCCTCCCACCTCCTGTCTCTCTGCAAGGCAGCCATAGCATCTTCTGGCCCTCTTTCTGCAAAACTGTGAGGAAGTGGAACACGGAAGTCTGGGCGAATTCCTCTAAATTCTCAAGTTTGCCTGGAAAATGGAGAAGCTGGAGAGCTTTCCCAGAAATGTCACCTCAGCCTCACTGGAGAGACCCTGTACAGTGACTACAGGTCGGGAAATCATTGCTGGTGTGAGTCTGGTCACTCTTGGACCATCCAAGCTTGTGGCCCCCTCCCAGGGCACTGCAGCTTTGCAAACCAATCCTCCCACAGCCGCCTCCCTCCCGGCTCCTGACAAAAGAGTTGCTGTGACTCGGATTCGAACCGAGGTTGCTGCGGCCACAACGCAGAGTACTGACCACTATACGATCACAGCAGAAGGGATCCTGCCACCTGCTGGGTCCTGCCACACGCTGGGACCACGGGGAGGAATGTCCCTGCACCGTCCCCTCTCCTGGCGTGGACACCCAGCACGGCCTGGCCAACAAATCCTGTGTTATTAAGGAGGATACAAACGGACTTGGATGCTGCTGCTCGGAGCCTCGGGAATCTGGAGTGGGGCCCTAAATTGTGCAAAACACTGGCAGTGCTGGGATGGCACCCAGGAAATGAGACTGCTGCAAAGGACAGCACTGTTGAGGGGCCTTATGCACTGAGACAATCATCCTATAATACAGCAAAGACAGGGTTATAATAATTTCAGCTAAATCTAAGTGATACAAGAGGTGAGGAATTAATTAACTTTTTATCATCGTAAGTGTGTGATACAACAAATTTGAGGGAATTCAGTTAAAAATACACCAAATGGCACAAGGATCTCCATGGGGAGCTCAGTGGTACTGTGGGAAGGATCCAGTCAGGGAGGTCTGGCTAATCCAGAATGTCCCTGGCCCCTGTCATCCATCATCCCCAGGGTCCCACTGCCACCTCCCTGCCTGATCATGATCCCTCTCCATGTTTCCTCCCCAATTTCATGCTTTCAAAATTGTGCTTTGGTGACTCCAGAGCTGCATTTGCTGTTCCTGGCCCTGGTGCAGGTTGGGCTCAGTGCTGGTGGAGAAGAAAGGACTCCGTGAGGGTGGGAGCTCCCTGCTCCACATCCTGGGCAGCCCACAGCCCCCTGGGTACCACCCCACTGCTGCCTCCTCCCCATCCCCCATGGATCCCCTACTGCATATCCCTGGTGTCCCCATGGACCCCGAGGCCCCATGTGCCCATTAGGTCCCTCACCCCACTCTGTCAGCCCACAGTGAGTCCCAGAGGACCTGTGGGCATCTCTGCTCATCCTGGAGCCTCCAGTGCCACGTATGCCCCATGGAAATGTACACAGCACCAAGAGCCTATCCTGCCTCCACACACCAGCTCGGAACAGGGAGCGCAGCTGCCAAGAAGAGAGGTAGAGATAGGATTTAACAGGAACACAGAATAGTGTTCCCATCCCTGACAGGGCTCAGGACTGCACTCACAGATTTCCCATTTGAGGCCCTGGTCTTCATGGGTGTTTTTTAACTACCTTGATCTCTGCTGGAGGAACAGGGCAGGGCATAGGCAAGCCAGGAGGATCCTGTCAGGTTTTGTCTTCCTGACCTATGTGGCAGAGGAGCTAACAATGAGCAGTGCTCGGCTTGGACTTTGAACTGACAAAAGAGGAAGGACTCACTGGGAGGAGTGCCCGAGTCCTTGTAAGGTGGTGCTGCCATTCTGAGGGAGAGCTCTGCTATGAACCCAGGGACAAATTTTTATCAGGATGGTATCCAGGTCCCCAGCTAGATAAGAACAAATGTTCAAACCAACCTAGCTCAATGTTATGCGGAAATAACTGAGAAGGACTCTCAAAGCACCAGTGAGGACTGTCTCAGTGATACTTGATGAAGGGAAGGAGGCTCACACAGCGCTATTTATTGTTTGTGGACACATTTACTAAGGGATAGGCACAACATGGTGCAGCAACAAAGGTCCTCACAGCCAGAATCCTGAATCAGCGTCTCACCAGGGCACGACCTTCCCTTCCCAGTCCAGCAAGGTCCCAGTCTCCTTCTCAGAGAGGGAGGACAGAACCTTCAGCATCCCTTGCACGCTGTCATCCACTGTCAGGGGAGGCTGTGGGACAGAGGGAGAAACAGTTGTGGGCTCAAGGGTCTGGCCTGAAACAGATCATTGCTCTGGACAAGAAGAGTTCCCAGTCGCTCATCTCCCTCCCTCCTGTGCCTCCAGGGTATCTGCCCAGGAGCTCTCACACAGCCCATCGTGAGACCCCAGCAAACTCTGCATTCCTAAATGATGAGGTTGCCCCAGACGATGGACAGGAGATCTCTTACCACAGATGATCCTGCACCCCCCATGTCAGTTTGCACCCAGCCGGGGTGCAGAGCGACGCAGAGGACGCCGTGCTCCCGGTACCCCAGGGACTGGCACTTGCTCAGCATGTTCAGAGCAGCCTGTGGGGAGACAGGGAGGGGATAGTGGTGGGAGGGGAAAGGGGGCTGCAAGGTATGCAGACCCCACAGCTGGAGCAGGGATACATGATGCTCCCTCACTATCCCTGTGTGAATGCCCAGCCTAGTAGAGGTCCCATCCCATCATGTCCCTCTGAGGTAGGACCCAGGGCCAGGCACATAACTGTGCTGTGAGAGGTACCCAGGGACTGACAGGAGCTCAGTCACAGCGTAGAGAGGGGCACAGACTGAGGGGGGGAGGTTGGAAGGCAGCATGATCCTTTGGAGGGGAAAATGTCTGGGCTCACCCCCAGAACAATGTGGCAGTACCTTGCTGCAGCGGTATGAGACAACTTGTCCAAAATCCCATAAATAGACATCCTGAATGGAGCCTGCATAGCTGGACATGTTGATGATGGCAGCCTTGCTGCAGCTCAGCCCTGAGCCCGGGCTCCCCTGGGCAGCCTTCTTCAGCAAGGGCAGGAATGCCTGTGAGGAGACAGAGGGGACAGGAGCACACACGGACATGGCACAGGGCAGGGGAGCAGCTCCTTCCACAGTGGGCAACACTGACACCAGCACTGAGAAATCCTCACTCCTCTTCCCTGCCAGGCTCCAGCTCCTGAGCTCCAGCGCATGGCTCCACAAGCTTCTCATCAACTGAGAGCCCATCGGGGCACCAGAGCAGTGACAGGAGCCCCTCCCACTGGCCCTTCACACCTATGATGTCCAGCTTGAGCACATGGGAAGGGATCCTTCTGGAGCCGTGCTGTAGTGCTGGGGACGCACCTGGCCCATCAACAGGGGTCCAACCGTGTTGGTGGTGTAAGTCTCGGTCATATTCTCCAGCGTCTCATTATCAAGGGAATTTGGCTTTGCCATTCCAGCATTGTTGATGAGGAGGTTCAGCCCAGAGCCCCCCAGGTGCTCCCCAACTTTGGCTGCAGCTGCCTTGATGCTGGCGGGGTCGGCGACTTCTGCAGGGACAACACAGGGGAGGTCAGAGCCCGCGTCCCCATGGTGGAGTCCCCTCTGCTCCCCAGAGGCAGCAGTGCCCGATGGCCCCGCAGGCAGCAGCCCGCTGGCACAGCTCCCTCCGAGCACAGGGCTCCCAGGGTGTGCCCAGCCTGGGCACTTGCCAGAGGAACTGGGGCAAAGGATCCCCACTTTGGGGCACCTACCGAGCGGGACGATGATGATGTTGGGGTGCTTGGAGGCCAAATTCTGTAACTCCTGTAAGAGAGGGCACTGTGTAGGCATGGAGAGGCTGGAGGGGCTGTGCAGAGCCTCAGCCTTTCCCAGGCAAAGCCCACATTGCTCTGGCTCCGTTCCACCCCTGCACTCCCGTGGACCCAGCACCATGCTCTGGCTGCCCTGAGCCCAATGGATGGGGAGCACTCCATGACCAAGTACCACGGTTCCCTCCATACATCCCATGTACAGCTGCTCCCATGGTGTCCCAGCCCCGCTGCCCTGGGCCAAGGGAGCCTGAGTGCAGCTCCAGACCCTTGCAAGTGCCCTCCCTGTTCCAATCTCCCCCTGGCACCGAGTGCTCCCATCCCCCAGCACAGCCACTGCCTCCCAGCCCAGCCTCACCTGTGCTTTCTGTCCCTTGGGGTCCCGACAGGTCGCAAAGATCCACTGGGGTGGCTTTGGCATCCTCAGGAAATGCTGGACAAACCCCAGGCCGAGGCCCCGGTTGGCCCCAGTCACCAGAACGGAGCGGACACAGAGCTCTCCCATGTTGCTTCTTCTCTCTTTGCTCCTGCTCTTGCTGTTTGCTCAGCTCCCTAATATTTCCTTATAGCATTTTGCACAGACAACCCCACCCACTGAGGGTTTACACCAACCCTTGGCCGCAGGAGGAGCAACTGCTCCAGACCTTCAAACTCCAGGACATAGATCCCAGCTGGGAGCCAGTCCTTGTTTCCAAAAGGCAAAATCCCCTTGGTTTTTCCAGGCAAATTGTGCTGTCCTTGGGAAACCTGGTGCCATAA
>VWZT01001421.1:265709-301764 GCA_013397055.1 Pachycephala philippinensis | reverse complement strand
TTGATTTGGGTATGATGCAGATGGTAATAGAATAAGGGGTGAATAATGTCATATCCAAGATGTAACCAAAAGTGTATTCTATCACCATCTGTTAAAACCACGTGGGGCAGTGTTCTTTATGTCTTCCAGGACACATCCCTGGTAACTCCCTCTGGGGGATATCTTCTGTTAATGGGCCATCCAACCTCACTGCAGGACTCATAAAATTACATCATCCCATTGTGAGATGCTCCGCCCAGGGGGAGGAACCAAGCATTCCTATCTGGATATAATCTGAGGTTTGGAACACCACACTCAGCCCTTACCTACTGGATGCCCAGATGACAAGAGCTACATAACCACCACTGGACCTTCGGAGGAAGAACAGACCCTCCTACAGGATCACCGCTTCAACAGAACCACATCTATCACTTCAAAGAGGACTGCAGCCACCACTTAATCAGACTGCTACCACCACCCTCACTGACAGGGTGTCAGGTCATATCCTGACTCTGTCCATTCAACCAGTGCTTCTGTATTATTGCCTTGTTACATATACTAGTAAAGAACTGTTATTCCTATTTCTCATATCTTTGCCTGAAAGCCCCTTAATTTAAAAATCATAATAATTCAGAGGGAAGGACGTTACATTTTCCATTCAAAGGGAGGCTCCTGCCTTCCTTAGCAGACACCTGTCTTTCAAACCAAGACATTCAGGTATGGGATTTGCTTTTGTTTCCCTTGTGTTAGAAGGCAAACCTTTTAATATTAGTTTCAGATATTGGAAAAAATAGCCTTATATAGCTCTCTCGAGAAATTTTCATCCCTACAGAACTGAAGTCATAAATTCTTCCAACAGCTTTCTGTAACATTTACAATGTATTCACTATATAGCTCCCATTTTACCTCAATCTCCAAATAAACCTTTCCAAAGACCAAAAAATGTGAAGCAGGAGTTTGCTCTGTTAACTTGACTTTTAGTGATTTCCATGTGAGCCTTAGAATTTAAAGTCACACAAACACATCTTGGGTAAAACAGTGGCACAGAAATCACAGCTTTGGGATTGAATGGATTTTTATCCTCTGTCTCCTCCTCACAAGGTTTCTCTGCAAGGTACTTACATCTGCACAAACTATGGAAAGTAATTCTGCAGGAGGAAAGAACTGTTTTCATGTGCAAAACAATTAGATTTCAGCCAGGACAACCAAAAAGAAATCATACAATACCGTTTAAGCTGTCCCAGATTCCTTCACTTTTCTCAAGGTGAGCCACAGCTTCCACTGGGAGCTTCCTGCTAAGGCAGAACTTGGATTTCTTTACCTTTCAGTTAAGTGTTCATATGGAGGTATTTTCTGCTAGAAGTTTACTTTTTAAACAGATGTTTAAAATGTGCAATGCAAATTCTGGTGCCAGTCAGACACTCTGCACCTGCTGGACTCTACAAAGGCTCAAGCTTGATTTAAGACAGACTAACCAGGTGCACCTACCAGTTGCAAGTCCTCAGCAAATTAAGCTCATTCTCAAATACACTTTGATTCTCCTATTAAAAAAGCCCCACAGGTCGCTGACCCTATCACAATATGTGTTACAAATCTAGCAGAATATCCTGTGTAACCAAAGCCAAATGCTGAACTTGGCTGCATTTCATTTCAGGGGAGATGGAAGAAGAGGGAAGGGGTTATTGTAACAAAGGGGAGAAAATAGAGTTGGGAACCACCAAGAAAAGCCCCGACCCTCCCCCCCTCATCCACCAGTGGCGGAAGGGAAACAGCCCCATCTCTAAGTTGTCAGAGTTCGGATGCTTCAGACAGCTTAGCAGGAAGTTCACAGCAAGCTTCTTCTAGCTTTTGATTTGGTGGTCCATGAGCTAGCATCTGTTTCCTTTGGTTGCTTTTTCACTCCACAGCAAACCCACACGTCTCTTCCACAGCTGTCAACAGCTTCTCATAAAGCTTCTCGTATGACTCGTAAGGCGGAATGTCGATCCGGTTAAAGCTGCAGGGAAAATAGCAAAACATTGATGGATCTGAAGTGCTTATTGGGGAAAAAATGTAAAGAAGCTACATATAGATAGAAATTGTAAAAACTCTCAGCTGCCTCAGTGACCAAACGAGACAAGATGAAAACCAACTATTTCTACAGCAGGAATGCACAGCTTAAGAGGGCAGCGTTTGGGATGAGGAGCAGGAAGAGGCAGATGCAGGAGACTTGCAAATAAAAAGCAACACATCAGGCAGGCCCACTCCCTGCCCTGCCTGCAGACAGTCTGTGCTGCTGCTGACACCATTTCCTGCCCCGATGGAGTGAGATTTCCGTGCAAGGGCTCAGGCTGTGCCTATATTGCACCAACAGCACGAGCTTCCAACATTCTGACACGAGCTGACAACACTTCTTTGTAATAAAGAAATAAAGAAATAAACTTACAAACGTCTCACTACCCAGAATAATCACCTCTGGAATAAATGAAAACCACAGATAGTATAGAAGACAAATCAAGCTTTAAGAAAACCAAATTATTTTGCTGGCTGCAGAGTACAGCTATATCCAAGCTAACGGAGCACACTTGGAGTCATCCATGTGTATCACATGCCTAAACCCTGCCCAGGACAAACAGAGGAGACTTCTTTAAATCAAGACAAAGGGAGAGGAAGCAGAGTGTTTCCATCTTACCAAGTGTGGGCTTTTGGAAGGTTGTCTGTGTTTGCATCTATTAAATGGATGGTAAACAGTCTGGGTCCTGCAGCGCCTGTAGAACCTTAGACAGACATTCTAGTTAATGCACTTCAACAAAGCATCATTCACACACACACATTTTGCTGCTTATAAAAAGGCAAGAGAGGAAATTACAGTTGCAGCTGCAAGCCTAAGTATGTCCTAGGCTAAATCTGTAGAGATATTTACAGCTGATGAAGGGATAGCAGAAGAGATAGGGTTGTTTGTCACAATCATTTTACAGACTGGTATTTTGGAAAGCTGCTAAATTTGATATTAATGAAGCTGCACCATCAGAAATGAAAATACTTAAGTGCAAGAAGGTTTTCCTTGTAAAACAGAACTAGTATTTTAATTCTGAACATCAATTTACTGTCAACCAACAAATGCAATGTGATCAGGAGATCACAACAGTCACCTTTTTGATAAAAACCTGCAATTCTCAGAAATTTGCTTTAAAGCCTAATGGTTTGTTGCCAGACTCTGAAGGGAATACAATTCTCACACGAAAAAGTTCTTTAGTCAGCCATATATCCCTGTGCATGTTTGCATGGAATGATTTGAACATCAGAGCACAGAGCTGTAGGAGACTGACGAGCCAAAACTGACAGCAGTCAAAGCACTGCACAGTAACAGATTTACCAGCTTCCATCACTATCAGCAACAGCCAAAGTGTTCAGCAGCAGCTGAGCTGCTGACAAATGTAAAACTGCTCTGAGGCTCTAAAGTTTGCAAGTACTTGACTTATCCAGTAATATGGTGATATTTTACAAGGGGCCTGTAAATACCACACCGCTTTTATCTCTTTCTCCAACCACAGATTAACTCAGCCTCCACATCAGTCACCTTGTAAAGCCTTGAAACCTTGAAGTGGGACACGCGTTGAGCCCGTCACGAACTGCAGCAGCCTTGCCCTTCTTTCTTCATCAAACGTTTCCACTGCTTGCCAGAACCACTTGACGATGTTGCTGTCAGCCATGCAGTGCTTTAGGCGGGTGTTGGACTTCCAGTCATTCAGGTCTATCTTATCCAGGCCTCCTATGATCAGCTGTTAAAAGATTAGAAAGCGCTTTAAAGTCCAGTGTCATTTCAGGTTTGCAGTTATAAAAACACATCCAACCACGTCACAAAGCCCGGCATTGTTTAGTTGCTTCAGCCACCTTTTTGGTGCAAGGTAGCATTCCAAACCAGTACAGAACTGGCAGTAAATCTCTCCAGTTTGACTGCAGTGAAACTGACTCCAAGCAGTGCTTTACCAGTATTACAACTTTGACAAGCAATTAAGAG
The DNA here is from genome assembly GCA_013397055.1 of Pachycephala philippinensis. NCBI lineage: Eukaryota > Metazoa > Chordata > Aves > Passeriformes > Pachycephala > Pachycephala philippinensis. Next base: position 297,785 of record VWZT01001421.1, on the reverse strand, counting down.
TCAGAAGCCCACATAAGACTTGCTTTATTAAATCTGTGCTCCCTGGAAGGTACAGCCCGTCTCTATGAGGGCACAGCACTGCTTTGGAATAAGGCATGTCCTCTGCTGTGGCACAGCATCATTGTCCTGCTGCAGGATTGTCCTAGAGGTGCCGATGCCAGCTACAATAGAATCCTGCTCGGCTTATGGCAACATCTGAGTTGCTTTGTTGTTCCACAACAAACTACAGAAACTTTTCATCTGTTTTTTGACCCCATTTGTGAGAGTCCCTGACACACACCAGACATATCACTTCAATCTCTTTTCCAGATGACACCAGGTTGCAAAATACTCTAAAAGGAAGTTGCTGCTGGCCATGCATTTAACCACCTCCTCTGGCAACAACAAATAAATGGCACAGAGCAAACTTCACCCCTCAAAACAAAATGTGTGTCATATTCTAAATTTCCCGTAATATTCCACACTGAGGATCGCATTTCTGAGAGCTGCCCTTTAGCAGCTGCCTTGTTGTGCCACCAGGACAGCACCCACTGACACTTGCTCACATCATTAGGGCAGTTGTGACTGTTCTGACGTGGACTGTATTGAAATATTTAATGGATTTTTAATCTGCCTTTTTAAGCAAATGGAATGCAAGAACTTTGTGGGATTAATCAAAATGCATGACTGACTAGCACAAAACTAGTATTTTCAATACCACAAATGCTGAGAATTCCACAGGTTGCCTTATTTTTTCTAAAAAGCAAAACCAGAGGAAAAATTGCTATAACAGGAATTACTTTAAGAGGTAGCCTTCTGCACCTCAGGATTTAATAAGACGACAAATTAATTTCTTTTCTATATGCTCAACCCTTCTATTTCTGTAAACCAATCCTTGTGTGCACATAGAAACAGCCATGCATGAAAAGTTACTGGACAAAACAGATTCTGGGGTAAATAACATGTCTGGTCTTGCCAACAATTCCTCAAACTTGCAGTGCTTCCTCCTTCTCAGACCACCTGCCTTAAGCATTAGTCCTTGGATAGACACCAGGGTGTATTTGTCTTTCTCTGTTTAAGTAGCCTTCTCAATAGTAGCAACCCAAAGAATGTCTAGAATAAACCTAGAAGGGTTTGGTTAAACAAATCCTCAGCTTTCTGGTACGTAAAATGGAATAAGTTTTGTGTTTTCTTTGTTCTGTTTTTTGTTTGTTTTTTAAATTAGTGTTTGACTGTAGATCAAACAAATTACAAACCAATAATCCATGTGGATAAAACATACCTCAAGTTCCTTCTGGTCAAAAGGCTTAAGGAGATGTTGAGGAATAAGTTCATTAAAACCTTTCTGCAGAGCTAGGAACTGTGCCTCTATTCCTCTCATGAACCGCCAGTTCACATACAACCTGTGGGGGAGGGAGGAAAAAGTCAGGGGTGATGAGCTGGACAGGATGGGGATTTTTACAGCAGACTTGGAAAATGCTGGTTTTACAGAGGACCTTCTTTTAATATACACATTTTGTATTATGAAGGAAGTGCTTATCCATTCTTTTTTCCATCAACAATTAATTCTTGCACCATCAAGAAAAAACAAAGTACCATTCAGAACTTCACCTTGCCAGGTCTTCCAGTGAAAACATTCATGTCATTTATGACTCAGGTGTTTCCACCCAAAATACTCATTTCATTAGTTTAACTATATACAAAAATTTGGTTTACTACCTTCTTCCCACTACATTTGCAGGACATATTTCTGTTTGCAATACCTGACATATTCCTTCTTGTTCTCTTCTGTCACTGGAATATTCCTGCCATTTGGTTTGAGTTCATGCTGTAAAATCCTCCCGAAAGCGTTGTGTTCCACACAGAACGTATGGTCCAGGACTGGTGTGATATCGTTCTCTCTGCCAATGGACAGAGGGCAAACTCAGTATTTTTGGTATTTTGGTAACTCTCAGTGGTGATGCTGACAGTTACTCATTTGAACACCTAGGCGGTCTTCAGGCTAAACCTTAATTACCACCTGCATTTCACACACTAGAGGAATAGTTAGTGCCACCACCACCAATTTCTGTGGGGTTTAGTGCATGTTGAAGAGCCTGATATGGGACATCCATCTTATTCTAGTAGAACTCAGGATACTGGATAAAACCCTATATACAGAAATCCATACACACATAACATATATATATATATACATCCAGCAAGAATCTGATCTGCTGTCACGTATCTGTGAAGCACAGAAGAGACCACACATAGAGAACTTCATAATCAGTAACTTTAAATACAAATTCAAAATAGTATTTAGGAAAAGAAACTGAGATAATACAAAGCAGTTCAGAAGAGTCCTAAAACTACACTGAATGCTGGATCTTGTTCTGTAAGCATACAAAAGCCAAAATTACTCCCATTTATTTTCATTTTAATCAGAGTTGGCTTTATTTTGAAGAAGGCTGTAGTTCCCCTCAGAGCTCTGTCCTGAGTTCAGATTTTGATACTGTGATATTCTACCATACCCATGCAACCTTTAATGCTTTATTATCTACTTTATTGCAAGGAGAGTTTGCAATGAGAACTTTTCCTCAAGTACTTTTGATATATTAAGAATAGTTTAATGACTTTGTACAGACTGCCACAATAAAGTTTTTTGCAAACTCTTTCACTAAAGCATCTCACTATTGCCAACAAACTCTACCCCATTTTCTCTACAGCGAGATGATTGCTAAATTCAGTACTTACAAGATCCAGACTAAACTTTTGTGTAATTCTGGGTCAACAGATTCCAGATCGGAGAGCTGGATGGGCTTCCCCAGCAGCTGTTTGTAAAAGGGAACTGTGAACCCCCCGTTGATATAGTGTCCATGGAACACAGCCAAACCCATTATCCGACCAACAAAATGGAAATAAGACAAATGGTCCTGCAGGGAGAGAGGAGAATCAGGCTTGGGAAGACACTGACATCTTGTGGCACCCTCGGTGGTTCGTTCAGTGTGAGTTACCTGCAACCCTCTGGGCAAGAGCAGCCACAGTTTTTCCTCACAAAATAACCAAAACCAAAGCATTTAATAATTAAATACTTCGAACAAGTTTCCATGAGTTACCTGATTAATAAATTGTATTCAAGTCCTCTAGACCTCTCAAAGAGCAAAACTTGGAAAAAGAAAACCCCCATGAAACCTCCAGAATCCAAGAAGATGAGGATTCCAAACAAATTAGTTTATTCTTTGTTTAACCATGCAAGTGTATCTACTCTTGAGGAAGCAGTGTGCTTGTTTCCTTCATTTCTTTCATGTTCCTTTTAAACTAACTTTTGAAAACTGAGGTGTAAGTCCTATGGTTGACATTCTTCCAACCCACCTCCCTCATCTTCCAGTGCAAATGTCAGGAAATGTCATGACAGGAAGAATTCCCTCTACTAATACAGAACTGCTGCTCCTTTTAGGGTCTGCATCAATACAAATCCTCCAGTAAGAAAAAAAGCAAGCACAGGAGAGTAGTGAGAAAGGGCAAGCAAGGGATACCTCCCTAAAAGTCATGGGGTGGCACTGCTGGGAATGTAATGCTGTGTGCACAAGCACCTGTGTTCACAGTGAAGATGAATTTCATCTGCCTTGTCTTCTCAGAATCACTGTGCAAACCAATCAGTACTGAGGAGTCTCAAAGAAATCAGATATTTATCAAAGGATATCATGCTTTTAATTTCTGAACAAAACCCCTCTGCTTCACACTATATCAATATAAGACAGTAACACTTTCTTATTCCAATTTACCCTGGAGTTAGGATCTTCTTGTGGAAGAACAGCTGTAAGAAACTGCAGAGGACATCTCTTAAAGTAGGAATATTGCTAAGAAATTAGTACTTACAGGATTGATAGAAGAGTCTGGGTTGATTTGCAGCATGTAAATATTATCTGTGGAGTACTGGAAGAGTCCATAGTAGGGATTCAACATTTCATGGCACAGTAAATACAACCACTCTCTGCCAAAAAAAAAAAAAAAATTAGAAGACTGCAATTTGCACTTAAGTTTTAGACAATACAATTATTGTGATTGATCAGTTATGAAATGCTTATTTCAAAATCAGGTCAACTTGTGCTACCCTCCATTTGTAGACCAAAAAGGTGTGATTAAAACCCCATACTGTCCTACTCCACTCGGGGCAGACTTGGTTTAGTTTAGAAGCACTGAAGGGATTAACATCAATTAGAGAAGCTACAGCAAGCTGTTAGACAATGCCATCAACTAATTGAATGTGAACAAGCCACGCGTCCAAAAAAATCCTGACTTTGTACAAAGTTCAGCTATTTGAAGCCTATGAGATCTGCGTCTCTGCAACCTGTACAATATAAGGAAATACTAAAAAAATCTGTTGATTAGAATCAGCTCAATCACTGGGGATCTTTAGAAAAGCTGTTTTTCTGCCAGCTTGGTGACTGCTTTCAGCAGAGGCCAGAAGGAACAGAGACCAAGCGCATTAAAAGGAGGGGTTGGGTAAATTCTCTCAGTAACACACAAGGACAGGAGCAGAACTAAAGCTATTTCTGACCTCCCAAGTCACCATGATAAATACCCCTTTGTTGTTAAATTTGGACACCCTTCCCAGGTCCAAAATATTCTGAGAGAACTATCAATTGTAATGCTTAGAAGTGGAGCTGTACTGATCTGAGTCAGTTGCAACTAATGGGCAATTACGGAAGACATCAGGGCAACAGAATGTCAACAGTGGAGACACCCCAGGTTGTCTTGGGTAAGGCAGCTCAGAATGTTCCAGCTTCTTTCCTTTGTCCAGGGATTCATGACTGAAAGACACCTAAGTGGGCAGCTTTTGTGGATTTGAGAAATTTCCCCGTGAATTTACACAACTCTGAGCCACCACAAAGGTGAGTGTTTTTTCAGCGATGCTACAATCAGCTCCTGAATTTCACATCTGATGCGACCCACAGGGAATTATTGTCATTTTTAAGAGGGAGGCAAGTCCTCGCTAAAATTCTAGCCTTTGTTTAGGATTAGTTCATCTCCACTCCTGCTCCAACAGATCAGAGAACTCTCCTGAATGCGGCTGAGACATAACAAAAAGGAACCCCTACCCTCCTGCAATCCATTTGTGGGAAATCAGAGAGGTGTGTTTAACAAAACCATTCCTGTGATCTGGATCTGACTTCAGGGTCTGTACACCCCCTGAGAGACATCACAATTTGAGCTGATCACACTTTCATAACTTGCAGTGGCACAACTGTTAAATCACAAGCTTCCACTTTCCAACCTACCATATAAAGAGTGAAGCTACAGCCGCTGTCTATAAACTAGACCACAAATAATTGACATATACCATTAACAGGTAACTTGAAAGGGAATGGTATCAACCATGGGGCACTTAAAGGACAACTTTACAGTTAAGAGGTGTCAGAAAAACCCCTAAATCTCACCTTGCTACTCCTCCATAGTCCAGGCCTTCCTCTCCTCGGAATTTCACCATAAGCCTCTTTTTCAAGTCCTTTGGCCTCATCTTCATTATCTGACGATAGGATTCCTGTATATGCATTTGTACAATTAGATATCTTATTTCCTTCCTACAATTAAGTCCATTAAGATTTCTCTAATACCGTACGACTTTTTAATTTCTGTAATACATAGATTGTTACTAAACTACAGAAAACATGACTCTGAGTGCTAATCTGAAGCAAATTCCAATGACAACTCTGTAATGTGAAGCAGAGTTGTTATAATCACTGATCAGTTTTACTTTTCAGTGACAAAAGCTGCTGTAAGTAGCAAAAAAATCAATCCAATACCTCAAATATTTCCTCTCTGGATACTTCAATGCGACAGTGACCAGCCTGAGGTTGCTGAAGAGAGAGCTCGTGTCTAAGAACTTTCAACTTTTGTACCAAGTCTCTTTCATATCTCTGTGCAGGCAACTCCTCACCCTCTTCCAATGATCCCTCATTTGGAGCTGGCAGAGGCTGCTGGCTGGGCTCTTTTAGCTGGCATTGATGGCTTGGAGAAAAAAGGACAATATTTATTCTGGACACAAAACAATAAGGAATATGTAAAACAATGATGGAAGAAATTATTAGGCTTCTCTAAGAGGAACACGGAGTGAAATGTGTATTCAGCTGGGTACTTCTGTACCATCATTACACTAAATTCAGGGATGTATACCTGAATTTCAGATACCTAAAGAGTTTCAGTATTTTTGAACTGTTTTTAAATGGCAAAGAACAGCAGAAGGCTCTGGAGCATGATCACTGATTGCTGACTGAGCAGTAATTAAAGTTTGTGTGGTATTCTCCCACATGGAGACAACTTTCAAGAGTGCAACATGGAAAGAGATCTCTAATGGAACAAACAACAGCTTTATAAAGGGAGCTGTCTAACAACTGCGGTTGATTTTATTCCAGCTCCATGCAAAATGAGGCTGGGGATTCCTGACACAGTAAAAATACTGCCTCTATGGCTGTTAAGAAAGAAATATATACTTGTCCCAAACAGGTGCAGCTTCACACACTCAATTATCCTTACCCACTAGTGCTTTATTTGGGTTGTGGAGCAATTATTTTTTAGATACAGAGATTCCCCAGCTGGCTTCAGGCACAGGAAAGAGTCTGGTCTTGGGCACAAGCAGCACTGCCAGGCTGCTTCCAGGGTCAGTTCCACAACAGTTCAGCTGCCTTTGCATGATGCAGAGCTTGAGCTTACTAAATCCTGCTAAACCCAAACTGGCTGTGCACAGCACCCGTTGACCAGACTCCAGCTGGCTTTATATTCCCATTATCTGGAGCTCGAGGGAGCATGAAGTTAGTCCAGATCCAGCAGAGCCAGAACAGAGCTAGAACTGCTCATCCAGACAGACACGAGCTGACTGCTGGGGAACCCCTGGCAGATCCTCTACCCCACACCCCAGCAATTCCAGAACTGTGCAGAGGAGAGTAAAAACCCTTCTGAAGAGTCTCAGCAAAAAAAACTTAGATAAAACCAGCACTGAGAACCAATGCTTGGACCCTGACAACAGCACTGGCTGCATCTGTTCCCCAGTATCATCTGTTCCCCAGTATCATTCAGGGTTCCAGCCCCTCAGGACTCCCAGGCCTGACAGGAATTATTTATGAGGCAAAGCTCTTACTTCATGATGTGATGTAGTCGTGGATCTGTGAATTGCGTGGTTCTGTTGTTATGATCTACAAAATATATTCTTCCTGAAACTGTACTTCTGACTTCCCAGCCTGGGGGCAAAGGTCCCAGTTCATCACAATTCACACTGTTAAGGTCTCTAAAGTGAAAAACAAACAAGATGTTAATGCACATCTGAAGTTAAGCAGCCAAATACTAAGATCACTTAAAAAAATTAAGATCACCTCTTTAATTAGGTTAAGGTTAGAATCCTGACTATTTGACTGAAAAACCATTGAGAGTAAGGCTTTAGCAACACATTCACTCACCCCTTTCATCCTGGATAAATTTCAGGTATCATTCTAACTGCTGCCAAAGGCAGTCACTAACTTCCAGGCAGTGTTTGAATTCAATACACAGAACGTATTTACACTTAAAAAGATTGAAAATACCTAAGGCTCCAGCCACCAGGAAAACACTAAGAGTGGCAAGAAAGGGAAGGAAGGAAACCTGAAGATTATTTTTAGGTGGAAAACCTATTGTTAACTAAAGCATTCTTTAGACATCTGGCATGGATTCAGAGTTGAAGGCACCACTCTATGCAATTCCTCACCTAAATCTAACCATGCAACATTTGCATAAATGAGTTAACTGAGAGCCTTTAGAAAGGTAGAAATGCTTTGAACACCGAAGGTGCCTTAGTGTCACAGTGAGCATAAGCCAAGGGGACACACAGGCAGACAGACAAGCCCTTGTTAGGCTCCTTAAAGGAGATTATGGTTGGGACCATTTGCTGTGATCAGCTGTGCATCTCAAAGTCCTGCAGACATCTGATTACAGCAAGTTTTAACCTACATCTTTGCCTCATGCCAAGGTTAGGTTTTTGCACCACAAGCTGGTGATGACGAAAGTCCACCTTTAGCTAAAATAGGTGTGACCTGTGACTCACAAGACACTGCTGTGTCCATTTCCATTGCTGCTCCTGAAACCCTGGCTCAAGGATTTGGGGAGAGAAGCAGCAGCACCTTTCATTAGGGTGACCAGCATCACTTGAAGAAGACGCAAGGTTTTGGGCACACAAGCCTGACGTGACTGACACAAATGAACAACCACTGTCATTTCTTCTTCCAACAATACCAGCTAATCTAACATCAGCTATTTTCTCTCTCTCTCAGCTTTGTTTTTCATTTCCTTTCATACACTGAGCTTTTATCACCACTTTTGCCTGCACTACGTTGTATCATTTTTCTAATATCCTGTATCACATTCCTCTATTATCCAGGCAGTGCAGCAGCTGAGAGTTACAAACTTCACTCTTGAATCTGGTGTGCAGGTGGCCCATGAACCAGCCCAGATTCAGAGCTACTCAGGAAGAGCTCCAGACCTTACTCACAAAGACCCGGATTAACTGCAGGTTAAGGTTTAAAGAGGCTTTACTGAATTAATCATGTGAAGGATTCAAATTTTCTAGCTGCAAATCACTGGCCTAAAGCATAAAAAACCTCAAACCATTTCAAGTTTAAAGATAACAAGTAATCTCTCAGTTATACTTAAGTGAGCACTAAATAAACAAAGTTACAAGTTGAATACTCAAGAAACAATTATTTTAATAAAGTAGTCAGTTTTTTCTTCAATTTGCAGTCCAAATTGTTTTCATACAAAAATATGTAGGTAAGATTCAGAAATTTGTAGCTTCACCAAAAACAAAGTCACATCAACATTTTAGGAAGAATTTGTCAAACAGGAGTTCCTGAACGGCTATGTATATTTTTGCTTTTTGTTTTACATGATTCACAAGTATATAATTCTTTCTTTCAAAAAGAGTAATCCTTAATGTTTGGTGAAAAGGTAACTAGAAACATCTCAAACTATTCCTCTGCTGGGAGCTCTCCCTTTAAATTCAGACAGACCATTTCATAGATTTTTGCTCTTATAAATCCAGCATCCTGCCACACATATACACATCAAACCCCCCTGACTTTTAACTATAAATGCATACCTTGGTATCCTTGGGTCGTGCCACGTGCTCACTCCAGTCTGTGTGTGCAAAAAATAAACCTGACCCTGTACCGTTGTTCTTTGCTCTATAAAAAAGGAAGATTATTCTAAATTACAAATCTTAAAAAAAATTCCAAATAAACAGTTTAAAGGCATTAGAATATTTTCCTTCTAGGAGAAAGTACTGGAGCCATCACACTGATCTCTTGCAGCATGGACTGTTTTGTCCTTGACGAATTTATTCTGACTACACATTTCAACATTCTTTGAAACTCACAGATCCACGCACCAGCATGTTTTAGTTTGTATTTTTGTTGTTAGATTTTGAGACAATCCAAACCCCCAAACTAAGATTTATTTACTCCTAGATTTGGTGTGCTCTTCTCTGAGATTTAAATTCTCCTTAATCTCATCCTCCCTAATCTTCTGTACTATTGGTTTCTTTGTTGCTTTTATATATTTTCCTGATCTTTTCTCAAATGTGGGCTCAAACCTACACAACATGCCAAGGGGGAAGGAAAAAATAGCATTACTGCTCTAGTTTAAAGAGCTCTTTACATTCGTTCTCCCTAGATACACAGCCAAGATTAGCAGTGAATTTTCTGTAACAGCATCATACCACAACCTCATGTTTAATTTACCATCAACCCCTCAGTGTATCCTGGCATAGCCAACTGCTAATTAGCCAATCTCAAACTCCCATCTGCACTTAGTTCCTTTTCCAAAACGCAGAATGAGATGCACATGGAAGCTGCCTGTTCCAACACGCAGAACACCTCGATGTATGAAAAGGGGAGAATTTTTTGGTGACGTCTTTGGAAAAATGAAACCCTTTCAGTTTTACAGCTGTGGGACACTCACCGTAGCCTTCAGGTAGCTCAGGCGACTGGTGGCCGTGGGGCCTGTTCTGAGGTGTCTGTACGTGAGCTCTGACCTCGGGGGTGCGGAGCCGCTGGGCCTGGAGCCTCTGGTCCTGGCTGGGAGACTCCAGGAAGCGGCAGCCGCCTCCCCCCGCCGCTCCCGTGGTGTCCGTGTACGGAGCCGGCTCCTCCATGAAGCAGCTCAGCGGCCTCCCCGGCCCCGAATCTTCATAAACCGTTCTGAAAATGGGGAAACTTCAAGAGTTTCCATCACAAGAGAAGTGAATGCAGAAATAAACTGTTTCTCTCTCCCCCACGACTTCAAGTACTGCGACTTTTAACCCAAGAGGTGCCATTTTCTTAACGTTTTTATACCCGATTTTCTCAGCATTGGCACCAAAAAAAAAAAATCAAGTCTTACCCAGTTTAGCCTACTTTCTTCAAGCAGTTATCCAGTTACAGCCTTACTACCTGGTACACATTCCCAGAAAATATAGTAGTCACATCAATAAGTAAGTTTCTAATGTTAGTTACAGTCTTTCCACATATAAAACATTGTTTTAATTAAGTGCAAAGAAAACAATCCTTACCCTTCATTCTCCAAAAGCCCTCTGCAGTCTACTACAGAACCTCCTGTGCCTATTCTGTCCCGTGTCTGTAAACTGACTGAAATAAGAAAACACAAACTCAGGTCAAGGAAGGAAAAACTGCATTCCTAAAAACAGCAAAAAGCAAAAAAATCCACATTTATACAGGGTAAAATATTAAGGAAAGCACTATCCTACACACAAGAACACATCACTTACCAAAATTCCTTCTATTTTCTTAAAGCATTACTAATTTTTTAAAAAGCAGAAGAGAAACCAGAGAGTCATCCCCTCAAAATCTGAGTTTATTTCTGTAAATATCAAACATGTCAAGTTCTACATCTGGGTTTCATGAGGATCCAGAAATGGAAACTGGAAAAAAAGTGCTCACCACTAGATGTCATCTTAGGGTGAGAATTTGGAGTTTGCTAAATATATGTATGTATCACTGAAAAGCTGGGGTTGGGTGGGGGCAGTAAAACGTGGGGTAAATTTGCTGTAAAATGAGCACGGCCTTGTTGAAATTTGGAAATGGCTTGCATGAGTCAAAGGTATCAAACCAGCAACCTGTAAAATGTCTTTTAACTCCTCCAGATGCCTTTTTAACACCTAAGATTCCCTCTGCCTGTCACCATGGCCAAATGCATCATTTCACAGCGACATTCACCCTTCCAGAGATGCAGTAGAAACCTTGCCAGATGCATTCCCTGTTTTTAATGTTGTTTCCCATCATCAACTGAGAGGAAACAAACGCCTGCATAGGAGTGCAATAAAAATGTTCAGGTTATGTAATTTAATCCCATTAAAATCAGAAGAAACAACACAGAACAGGCACAGAAGCAGTGACTAGAGAAGTTTTTCCCTATGGATATTTACCAAGCAGATGGAATTTAGCTGGGATCATTCTTACCCACTATTTGGCCTCGGACAGCATCGGTGTCTGTGGGGTTGAGTTTGCATAGATCCAAACGCTGGTCTGCAAAGGAGAATTGGAAAAATCAACCCTGGGAAGGGCTGGGTGGGAACGCTATTCACTACTCAGGTACAAGGAATTAATTTACTACTCAGGTACAAGGGTTCTTGTTCACACCAGGGTGGAATTGCTCTTACATCCAGTATCTTTTAGCCTGCTGATGGCATTGGAGAGGAGTCGGACACACCCCAGGAAGCCAGCTCCCTGTTTCTTATGGATTTTTTTATGGTTCCATACACTGATGGTTATGGAATCTGTTTTCCCAACGTATCTAGAAAAATACATATTAAAAGAGTAATTTTAGAAATAATAACCTCTTTTTACTCCACAGAACTGATGCTGTAATTGGTACAAATTCTGACACATTTTAGTACATCGGTCATGCCTCTTTATTACAAATACACAAGTGCTTATGCCCAAAATGCTGTTATTAATGAATTACTGCACAGTGATTTCACACAGCATGGGAAATTGATATTGCTGCAGCATGAATTTAACTACAGCCAGCTTCATTAAAAGCTAAACAACAAGTCGATTAACGTACAAAACTTCGGAATTTATGGTTCTAATAATTTGAAGAAAATAAATCATTCCAACAAGGATAATTTTCTGTAAAAGCTGGATGGCACTGCTCCAGGAGAGCTCACTAAGCCCTTGTGCTGTGTACCTGCCACACAAATATCTACAGATTCAAACATCTAAAAGCAAAGCACCACTCCTTTATTAACAGGTAATTTCTTCTTGAAAAAAAATCAGTCCTCTGACAGGGCAGGGTTAGATGGGCTGTTGGGAAGAAATTCCTCCCTGTGAGGGTGGGGAGGCCCTGGCACAGGTTTCCCAGAGAAGCTGTGGCTGCCCCATCCCTGGAAATGTCCAAGGCCAGGTTGGGAGCAACCTGATCTAGTGGAAGGTGTCCCTGCCCATGGCACGGGGTGGAACTGGATGATCTTTAAGGTCCCTTCCAACCAAATTATCCTGAGATTCTATGAAATGTGACTCTTCTTGCTAACACAAAATGAAGTTGCAGTGCCAACCCTGCACTATTTATTCACTAGATAAATCTCTGGAATACTGTTTACTTATGACCTTACAACCAACTCACAGATCGTAATGCTGGTTCCATTTGGGGTCCAACGTGTTCTTCACAGTGTCAGTGGAATGGCACTGACCTGACCCATCCACAACTATTTTAGCAAATGGGTCAGGAAGTCCTGTGGAAAGGAAAAGGTGCTGTTGAACACAGTCCTTTGTTTTGCTGCTTCCAAGACAACGCCATTAGAAGCTCCCCCTCAAGAAAGGACAGCTGCCTTTATCCTAAAAGTATTTTAGTAAATCCTGTGTTTGAGGTGGGTGCTCTTGGCACCCCCCAGCACAGAGCTGTGAGCAGCAGCCTGCCTGTGGTTCCATCAGCCAGATTTTCAGCTGGAATTTGTTAGCCCTCAGTGTTTCCAACCCTGAAGCCCACACAATCTACAGCTCAGACTAATGTGTACTCCTGTGGTAATGCAGTGCTGCTGCAAGAAGGGAACCACAGAGCAAATGACACACACAGATGAGCCTCCACAGTAAAGCACAATCTCCAAATAAATCTGATTAATCCAGAGCAGAAAGTTACACAATTAGGACATACTTACTGAAGAAATCTTTCTTTGCAAGATTCTTGGCACATAGTACTGCAAAACAAAAAAGAAGATAAAGAAATCTTAAAACCGTAAAAAAAAAGCTTTCTGGTAATCGTATCAGCTAAAATAATACCTGATCATAATTCATAAAAAATCACCTAAATATTATATGTGAGCATTGTTTTATCTGGGATTGGAATATTTACATACAAATTCAGCTTTATATTTGCTGCTTTAATTCTATTGTTACAACACACAGAAGATTTAATGAACATCCCTTAGCATTAAAGCCTCCTAATTTTCTTTACTTCATGTTTACACAAATGCTAAACCAGATTTTTGTTGTTGTTTCAGAATCCATCCATTTTAGAACACGGACTAAACATTTTCTGAACAAAGAACAGTTCTGGGATTCCTGGAAGTGACCTTGTAACTAAGTCCCATCAAATGCAGTGCAACCTCCTGTTCCTTGCACACAAAGTAGGGGATACATGGTGAAACAAAGCATGGGAGGAATTCTGCAAGAGCAGAAGCAATCTGTAAATACACAAAGGTTTGGGGATAAGTATGATGGCCTCACTCAGGAGAAAAATAAATATACTGAAAAAAAAACCTGCATCAAGACGTTTTCCTTTGAAAGGGCCACAAATGAGACATCATTTCCCCCTCTCCAATTCTACTCACCAGCACAGCAGTTTAAGAAAAAATTAGATCAGGAAACTCGCATCAATCTCCATTTCTACCAGGTCCATTACCAGCTACAAGTCTAATTTTGCTTTTCCATAAGGACTGCTCAGTAGGATCTCAGCAATCCAAGTTGTTTAGTATCCATTAAACTCTTCTAACAGGCCAGAAAAAACAACTCCAGAGCCAAAGAGGAAAATATTAGAGCTCTAACTTATCTCAAACTAAGATCCAAGAGAGGAAGGTAACTATAAAAGACCTAATTACTTTTGAGGGAGTCTCTTTCCCCAGTGGGAAAAAAAGAGATCTTTCAGCATGAGAATGAAGGCTCAGAAGACAATCAATGGCCAATTCCCCAGGTATGGCCCATTTCCCCTTCTCATCTCCATCTCCCCTTCTTCCTGACTTAACCTCAGTCTCACTGTAATTCTATACTGGGGAAAGGGAAGGGGCAAAGGAACAAATACATTATTTATTTATTTATTTTTATATACTTCTACTAGAATTCCACCTCTCAGGTCCAGAGAAACATTCCCTACCTAACACAGGCAGCAGAGTAAAAACTGCTTCACCTCACGTGTCAAGCAAACAGACCAAAGAAATCCACTATTTAACCCAGAAGCTCATGGAAAAAAATACACAAATCCTCCGTCTTAGCAATAATTAAAGCAGCCGCACCAGGGAAGTATTTTTAGAATGGATTAAAAATTACTTATTTCTTAAACTGGCAAACTGTATAATCAGAGAAAGCTTCTCTTGTATTTTTTTTTTTAAAACTGACCAAAAAGAGAAGTGTGCAGGACTATGGCAATTCAATTTGAAACAACACAGGATTAGAGAATCACCATCCGCTGCCCTGTGGAAGCACGAAAGAGCAACCTTTAATTGCCTCTTCCTGTTGTGAGTGTTTCAGAGGAAAAACTACCCAAAAAAGAGAGACTGAGTACAAGTAAAATCAGAACTTGAGCATGCTACTACCAGCCAAAAGGAATTCCGAAGTTCCTATGAGATTTTTAAAATCAAATAACTCCACTTTGCCATCCCCAATTTTAAGAATAATTTATTGAGCTGGAGAAGGATGACATCTGTAACTTTCTGCATATGGTCTGTCCATATAATTATTACCTTCACTCTATATTTCAGGTGTGCTTTCAAAATAGCAGCATAAATTTCTAAAGTTATTATTGAAGAATTACATTTTTCATTTAACTCTCTTCCCTTTGCCCCAGCCTTTCAGTCTACAGTAGGTGAGCACAGCTGCCAATTTTCCACTCACAGCCTGTGAAACCCTCAATTTTAGGTTGCAAAAATTATTACTCTTTCTTGTAAGAAAAATATTGGCACAAAAGCTAATAGCTGAAATAAACCTTTATGGAGCAATCTCCAGAATCAGGCTGCCCGAGATGGACCATTGGCTCTGTTCCACTATTTGCATGTTAAACCCACTGGAGCAAAAAATATTTGCAAGAGCTGTATCACTTAAAAGCCACAGATTTCTAAATTCCAGTAAAAAAACAGGTGGCAAAGGTCAGCAACAGGAGACTTGGATGTGAAACCATGCCAGCAGCAGAGGAGACAGCCCCTCCCTGCTGTGCAAAGCTGGGAATGTGCCACATTTCCTTCTTAAACACATCGTCTCCAACAGGAGAGGACCTGATGGCTGCTACTTCAAGCCCAAAATTCATGGACTTGGGTAGGTTTAGCTAAAAAGGCTTCAAAAAGTTATTAATTTTATCCCTGGTTCAGAGGGGGTTTAGGAGAATGAGACAGACCCTAAATTGCAAACCAGGCACTGAGGTGCTCTTTGCCCAGGCCTTGCCCAAATCCCCTCTTTGCCCATTTTCCAAAGTGCTTTTTCTTTCTTTTAAACAAGAAAGGTTCTGGGCTTGTCAGCGGGAGTGATCTCCTGCATTTGCTGCAACATTACAAAAGGTACTAATTCTCCTGACTTGGGTATTTACATTCTGCCTCCTCAAAGCCAACCAACTTGTTTCAGCCTGACACAGGATTTGTTTATGCTCCGTTCCCGATTGTTGCGCAGCTCTGAAGAACTTCTTTTTTTAATACAAGAGATCCCAAACAACACCGAAACAATGTCTTTACATCTAGATTATAATATTTATAAAGGGATGGGAATGTTTTTTTAAGTACCTGACATTATTGAGATAATTTCAAAGGCCAAATTAGCCAGCTGGGTGAAGTGCTAGTGTGAAAGCATATTTGGCAGGAGGTGAAGAAAGGACGAGCCTTAGACAGAGTCAGTATTCACCCTGGGGTGTAACTTGAGTGAGCTGAGAGGTTCCTCTGCCAGGCTCTGGTTGTCCACCCTGCTTCCAAACAGAAATGAATCATCAGCTGTGGTTCAGGAGGTGCCGCAGGAGCAGGACGGGTGTAGTGAGGAGAGCACGGAGTGGCACCAGTGTCTGAACAACCCAGCTGAGAATTGCATCAGAAAGCTGCTAATTCACCCCGAGACACCATCCTGCAGCAAGGGCAGCACTTGCAGGGAGGCAGAGAAAACAGTCTGGGAGACGAACCATTTCAAACTTTCCCAAGTAAACAGAGCCTGACTCTGCATCAGCACCAGATTTATTCCCACACACCACAAAATGTCTCCGTTTGGAAGGGACCCATAAGGATCAGAGAGTCCAACTCCCAACATACCCCATCCCATAGCACACTGCTAAGATGTTACAAGTGTTTCCAGCTGCACAGTGTACAAAGGACACAGTTTCCTGCAGGGAAAAAGTAAAGTAAATAAGGCAAGTGATGAAAATATTCCATAGGCCCAGCCTGTACCAATGCAAAACAGCAGGCAAATGTGCACCTGGGACAGCATTCATTCACACTTTGCAAGTTAAAGGTAGGAGCCTCCAAGCTCAAATTAAGGACCTTTACATGTGGATATGATCTGAGCTAACCACGGCCTTCAATTTAGTATCCAAGTTAATTCTGGAGACAAGACAAACCAGCAATGGGTCCACATCTTCCTTAGGAAAGGCAGGTGGGGGGAGGACACGGTGAACCGTGCTGGCAAATACACCTTGCAGCCATCTCTGGCCTTCCCCTGGATATTCCGGGTTAATTATTTATGCTTGTACAAACAGGCAGCCAGATTCCAGGATACATTCGTTTTACTTTGTGACAGAAGATAAACACAGGCCAGCAGGCTGATGGCGTAGAGAGGACTTCACTTAATATTTCCTTCTGTGCAGACCATCTTTAATCACAGAGATATGCAGCACAATCATTACAAGCACCATAAGCTGGTTGGTTTGTTCTAAGATAGAAGCAAAGAAGAACAATGAGGCTTTGGAAGAGAAAGTAATAAAGATCTTGACATAAAATGAAACTAAAGTTACTGCACACAATTGGAAAATGAAAAAGGCTGCGAAGCAGGTCAAATTTGAGGCATCCAAGTAATGGAAATATCTCTGCTAATGCTTCAAAGTCTGCGTAGGTTTTGACTTGTGAACTTGGTAGGCTGTGTTGGAGGTGCCCCAGTAGGACTGTCCCCTCTGTGTACCAGTTCACAGGCTGGTTTCCACAGCAGAAATACCACCATTCTGAATAGCAGTTTTGGGAAGGCTGCACGGCAAAAATAATGTGCATGAAGTGGAAAAAAGCCTCCCCCAAAATAGGAGAAAAAAGCAAACATCAGCTATTCACCACATGCTGCTCCAACACCCCAAAGCTCATGGCCCGCAATTAAAATCTTTGCTGAATCTGTTATGTGAAATCACATCTCGTCCGAACAGTTCTGTGGATTTTGTGGAAAATACTCTGAATACCACAAGGCACCCCTTCTGAACCGCCTTGAGGAATGACTCTGCTTACAGTTGTGTTCTCTGCACATAACCTTAAATGAGACTTCACTGTAGATAAGGTCTGGTTTTATTTCTACTACCAGACAAGCCATGAAGGTTTTACATGTCTGGTTTTTTTAAGGGTGACAATCATTTATATGTGGTGGGGTACAAAAAAAAGGGTTTTATGGGAAAGGAAAGATGGCTGAAGTGTGTAAAAATGCAGTTTCTCTACGGCTAGCCACACCACTGAACTGAAATACACCACTTTATTCACAAATTGCACTTTAAATTGCCACCACAAAGGCCAAGGTTTCTATTCTAGTAATTTTTTTGTTTGCTTTAGGAATACTTTTGGTCTTTCTCTTTGTCTGCCCGAGACTGAAATGCATAAATCCAGACTGCTTTAACTTCTCAGTAACCGAACCCGAACCGCTGCAGCGCCTGCAAGCACAAAGAGATAAACAAACCCACGGCCTTCCCTTACATTTGCCAAATAAGCCAATTAGCTGTATGGAACTAATTTCATCCTGACATGCACCCCGAGTGGCCTTCACTAACGATCTCAGCATTGTGGTGCCAATGAGATTTGCAATCTGAGACACAAACCAACCAAAAACCCCCGAGACCCCTCCGACTTCAGGCCCTGCATTCATGCCCTGACACTGGAAGGCTCTGCCTGAACTCATGCTAAACCAGACCTTGACTGCCAGATTAAAGCAAGGCTTCATTATAAAACCCCCAATTCTCAAAGAGTTGCTAGAGTTGATACATGAAGCCTTTTTGTCGCCCTTTTGTGTAGGCTGCAGTAAAAATCAAAGCCTCTTTTCAAGGCATGATCTCCTCGTGGGTTGGAACTTGGCTTTGTGTAGCCAGTTGCAAACACTAGACAACTTTGAAGAGATCTTCAAAAAACCACACACCCAGAAAAAGCCATTTTTATTAGTCCATTAACATGTCATTAAAGTATCTACTTAGCCAGGAATCAAAATTCCATCCTACCTAAGCAGAAACCAGTCACGAATGAGAGGCAGTTCTCCTACTGCAAACAAAACCGAGTTGACAAAACACGAGAGTTTCATCTCCATTCCTAAGAATTACTCAAACTGAAAAATTCTCCAACAATAAATCTTCACATACAACCAGCAAGGGCTGACCTAGCCCTCAATAATATAAATCATTGAAAGACCCAGCACAGGGCTATTGGAAGAACACGACTCATAAAATTCCCTGTTAACTGAGACTGTGTGCAACAAAAGACCAGTAAAGCAAGTTTAAAAATTAACTGACTGAGATGTAAAACTTGGAGAAACACTGAAGAGTTATGGAATCAGCTGAAGAACTTTGCAGGGATAAAAAAGGGAGATCAATAGGAAGCTGAATCAATGGTGATGTACAGAATCTGAGAAAGGCACACAAATCAGAGGTGGGAATAAGCTTATCAATTATTCCTCACACCAACTTTTCTCTCTCTTATTCCCTCTCTGCTCACCCCTACCAAATACCTGAGATAAAGGTTACCTCTCAGATGAAATCTTTCATTAAATCCCAGCTATTGCCTCAGTTTTCCTACGACTTTGCAATGTCTCCCTCTAATCCAGGCCAAGAGCCTCGTCATACTCTCCACACAGTTCCCTATTTCCTAGATAGACATAAACCCCAAGTATCCCAAATTGCTTGAGTCTTACAGACACACCCTTGGCTCTGAAAGCAGAAGCTGCCAACAGGGTTTATCTGTCCCATGTGCCACTCAAATTGTACTTCCACGGGTGCTTTTTTTTTTTTAAAGTTTATTTTTTAGGACAAACCTTTCACAGGCTGCTGTTTCACCACCTTCACCTAATTGTTCTTCTTGGCCCTACAGTGGTTGCTTAGCTGTAGGAAATACAGCCAGACATGCCGGGGGAAGAGTGAGACCCTAACTGGTGACACCTCCTCTGTCACCAAGATGCCCTCGAAGCTCTGTCTTCCCTCACATCCCTTCCAATTTCTCTTTGCTGACTGTCTCCAAACATGTCCAAAGCACAACCAGTTTGTGTGAGAACTGGAATTTAAGAGCTAAGTCAGTTATTACTATCACCATTTTACAGCCATTCCCAAGAACACCCCATCAATTACAGAGTTTTACCAGGAAACACGTTAACAGAACCTACGGTCATTTATAACCACTGTATGTTTTCTAAAACTCAGTCCTCCACCCCCACCAATACATCTGCCAGGACCACAGCCAAGCTGGATAATAATTTTGTAAGGGGAGATTTCCCAAATTCAGTCAAGTTTTTGCTTTTTTAAAGTGTCCGCAAATGGTCTCCTGGTTCCCTGAAAACAAGAGATACACTCAGGCTTCAGCTACAGCATCAGCTTCTATACATACTAGAAAGATACAGGAATATCTGTAAAAATCTCAAAATTGCTGTTAAAACCACACGGAATAATATGCTGTTCTCAGGGCAAATACAGCCTCTTAGCTGAGAGCTAAACAAAACAATTTCAATGAAAAAATTCTTGCTGGAAATACAAAATGGACTTTTCATTTACTCTACACTTCACTGTGCAAGTTGTAGTTACTGGGATCAACACAGCTCTGGAATTCTTCCCTTATTCAATCTTTTGCATCTCTAACCACGTGCATTTGCATTGAATAATTCATATTTCCAAGCAAGTGGTGTCTATCCAGACAGACTTATCTGCACGCCTTGCACATTCTTGTGCTCACACTCTGGATCAGACACAACGTGAGCTGTGCGACATCATCACCAAAATAAAGTTTGAAACACACCAGGAAACTATGTGGCTCAATTTTCTTAAATTGCATTAAAACTAATGAATAAGTCCATGCTGAAATCTCAATACTTCACTTTTACAGTTACCCAAGCACTGCAAAAGCATCTGGAAAAAAATTCCTAAAGCATGAAAAACATGTTCCTCCACCCACATGCACTCATAACTCAGATTCCAAACTGAATTTTACTAAGATCGCCAAAAATATTTTGTACTTTTAACACCATGGAGGTTTCAAAGCATCTTTTTCAAATCCCTACAAATGTCAGCACCTAACGGGATCATGCTCTCATCCCAGTATTGCTCACAACAGGTCCCAAGCAGAATTGAGGACTGAGCTCAAGCCCAGCCCTAATCCCAGAGTCCCAGTAACAAAAGGTCCTTTCTAGAAATCCTGTCCAAATCATCAGAGGTATGAATTTGTTTCTCTGGAAAATGTGAGGTGAACAACAGCAAATAAAAAATCAAATACAGAAAATAAGCCTGAACGCTCCAGATATTGCCAAAACACAAATTAGGTATGAAATAGTTGACGCTCCTGTAGCGGAGAGCAGTGCCTGTGCTCAGTCAGCGTTTCAGGGAGGCGTGTTTCATTTAAGGTGTCTCTGATCTCCACTTTCATAAGTTCAAGGTATAAAGCCTTGAACGCCTTATTTTCATTACCAAAAATGAGCCTAGAAGGACTCTCTCGTGCAGCTGATCATTTGCTTACTAATTCAGGACATAAAAGGCTTTTCCAATAAACATTATGTTGACTATAAAACACAGACATTCAGAGTCTCCTTCTTTCCAGATATTCTCTACAGGGCTACCCAGACCACTACTACAACTGTACCTTTTATAAGCAGTTTGTGAGATTCAAGTTACAAGTATGTTTCTGCACTAACAGCAGCTTTCTTCCCCCACAAAACACGGTCCAATTAATGGACTTCGAGCTTTTACAAGCCATTCATTTCCTAATTCTGTGAGGAAAACCTGCACAACTGCTCTCTGCTGGTTCATAACGGAGGAGAAAGTGCAGGACAAGAGACCAAAACCAGAAGCAACACATTTGCGGGTGCTTAACTGAGCACTACAATTAGCAGAATGCACAAGCACTCACACCAATTAAACCAGACCCAGCCCTGGGGTCCTGTCCACGGAGCAAAACAGTTTTGAAATGTCAGGAACAAAACACACAACTTTTGTACTTTCTAACCCAGTACTATCTCCAGCTCAATATATAAATATTGCCTTGCCTCAGAATATCTGCTTGTTATGCAGAAAGTAGAAAGGAGTCTGACCTGCTGCTGCAGAACACATGAAACCTGTAAAAGAAGAAACCTTGGTACAGAAAATCTTGGCAAAGTTTGAGTAGATATAGCCAAGCAACAGTTCAATAGAAACACTGATTTTTTGTCAAACAGTAAAAGGTCTACAACTTCCAAGCTAAAATGAAGCAGATTTCTCAGTTTAAAACATAAAACATATGTTTTGTATCTCCGAAGAGTGGCTGGTATTTACATTCCTTCACATACAGGTAGTGTCAGTATTTCAACAAAGCAATTTGGATGTTAAGCACTATTGTAAAGGAGGAAAAAAAAGTAATTTAACACATTCTCAATCTCGATTTAAAACTGAGACTTGTTTTTCCAGACAAAACCAGTATTTGACTTCTTTGATATCTTACTACAATTAAATAAGGTATTAAATCAACTTTACAGGAACAAAGTTTCCAATGGGGGTATTTTAATAAACAGTACAAAATTAATGTCTGGTTTTCATCAAGTGCTAAGTAGATTGCTCAAAAGCAAGAACATTGTTATTTAAAATATGAATGGCGTTAAGTTATGTGTAAGTTGTAAACTATGTAAACTATTAGTTCATCCCATGGGGGCTTAAATGTATCAGTAAAAGAGCTGTAGTTAAACAATCCACACAGAACGTTGCCTTAGTGCTCAATATACAGCTTTGGCTCTAGACTGCTCAACTCAGTGTTAAACTGAAGCTTCCTTCTGAATCAAGAGCAGGAAGCTGGCAAGAGAATCACTTCAGTGACCCAGGAAGCTGCTGATGTTGAGACTAACTAACTTCCAGCAAAATGAAGGGGAAAAAAATCCCCGTTTTAAAAACACTGAAAATACAAACCAACAAATTTTCCCAGAGAAATGTATACAAGTCGTAAATAAATGTATAAAAACACTGATGACCACTGTGGTCACAATACTCAAGAATTTCTTCATTCACACTGAAACACTGAATGAACAATTTTCAATATAGAAATTCCACAAGAAGATTTAGCCTACAGGCTACTATGTACATAGAAAGAAGAAACCTCGGAACAGTGCACTGGGCCTAACTTGTTTCAGTATAACCCGGACTCATTTTGCATTGCTTTAATAACTGGAAATCTTGTAGCAAGCAGTTGCTCAAAATCTATTGCAAAGAATAACACTTACCAAGCACCTCTTCTGGCACTACTAACTTCAGTAACTGCTACCAGAACAAATTCCAGCAGGTACTGGATGACTTTTCAAGAGGCACAGTCAACATCCCAAATTTTTTTGCAAGTAAATGAAAAGCATTCTTTCTTTCAAGTAAGGCATCAGCACCGTATCACTGCTTTACCACCACATACCTCAGGTTAACAAATGCCTCAGAAACTTCCCCTGATTTCCAGCACATCTCGCTGTTTTCCATGCTCGGATTTTAACTGAGGTATGCCGAGTACTTTTTGGCGTGTTTGGATAGAAACATAAAAAGCCTCAAGTCTTGTCATGTAAAGCTTTTCAAAGCCATGGGCCTTGCTGCCAAAGAAACTTTTTCATGCTCTTACAGCTTTTGCCTTCCTTATTCTCAGATCTGCTGTTTGCTTTGCGGTGAGGATGGTAACAAACACACGAGATGGAGCAGCTGAACTGACCCAGCAGTCTGAACTGACCCAGGGCAAGCCCTGACTTAAAAATCAAGGCAGGGAAAGTCCATATTCAGTGAAGAGTTAAGGGAGTACAAAGGCCCAGAGCCATGAGTTCATTTTGTTCTAGGCTACTTAGAGAATGGCCAGCCAAAAACTGAACCAGCTGGAATTCATTCTGAAGGACTTCTTTCTTCCCAGAGCTCCCTGGGCTGTCGTTATCAACCTGAGGATAACAAACATATGGATCATCAAGATGGAGTTGGTGCTGGGAAGAAGCGGCAGAGCCTAATGGCCCATAATAAATGAAGTCTTGATCCTATCTTGGATCTTAGTACTGAGGTATAAATGCTTTTAATGTCTTAGGGGGAAAACTGCCCACACTAGATGGAATTAAACATTCCACTGACTTCTCTTCTTGATGGTTTCCTTGTTACCAGCTCTTGCACACACCTATTTTTTTCTTCATTACCACTCCATACTTAAATTATATCCATCAGATTCCAGACAATTCAAGAGGCATGTGCAAAAAAAAATGGGAAAAATGACACCTTGACCATCCAGGTAAAATTTTTCCAAATAATTCAGGCTGATTTAAGTGCTGAGCTACAAAATGGAACAATTACTTTAATTTCCTATATAGAAGCTAAAATAAAGGTGCAAAGTTTAAAAACAGGAAGACAGAAGAAAAATTGTGTTCGCCCAAATTAAATTCTTGGCATCATTTCTCATTTTGAATAAAGTACATTAGCTGTTTTACAATATTGTTTTTAACTCCTGGAAATTTTTTAAATCTCCACTAGCTTGTTTTGTGATTATTCAGCCCGTTATAATCCC
Source organism: Pachycephala philippinensis (assembly GCA_013397055.1). Taxonomy (NCBI): domain Eukaryota; kingdom Metazoa; phylum Chordata; class Aves; order Passeriformes; genus Pachycephala; species Pachycephala philippinensis. The sequence goes on along the minus strand of VWZT01001421.1, from coordinate 273,658 downwards.
TTTCAACATCCGCCCAAGAGGCTACAAATCTCTCTCCGCTGTCTTTATGTCTATTTTTTCATTTGTTCACAGAACTCAGCTCAAACCCCTCTTGTTTGCAAATGAAAAACCCAAGGAAGCCCCAAAGACCCATGTTTGTGGAGGGCACTCATGCTAAAAGGTGAGCAGCCACCTGGACACCTGCCAGGGAATCAGCTTGTCTGGGCTTATTAGCCTGGGCCTTGTGCCAGCCCTGCTGAACCCGGGGGGGACGAGGAGAGGTGACAGCGGTGGCACTGGGGAAGGAGGGGGGCTGCAAGCGAATGTGCAGGAATAAGCAAGCTGTGGCAGAGGCGAAGGAGAATGGGACAGAAACGAGGCTTGTTCCAAAAAAAGACTGCAATTACAGAGGTATTAATAGCTTTGTGAAGCCAAATTTTTATCATTCATTCACCTACTTTTGTTCTTTTATTAACCCCAGGACTGAATCATTGTTTTCTTCTACAGGACATTTGTCCAGCTGTCGCAGGGAAAACATCCCTATGTAACAAACTTTCCAAGGAATCAGTATGAAAGCCTTTACACAGAGGAAGAAAATCTGATTTAATAACCAGCCCCACTTAAAAACTACAATGAGAGGATGATGTGTAAGAGACTTTTTTTTGGTGCTGCCATTGTCACAGGATAAGTCTTGTCTACAAGAAGCACGTAGACACACTCCCTCCAATCCACCTAATCACCTATTAGTCACACAAGTGGTAAATCCCTAAAAGCACTTTGGCCCGTGCCATGCCAACGCTGGATGAACTGAGTTACATCAGTTCTCATCTGATTTCCTGGCAATGAGCTGCACGTGACTGCTGCTGTGCCCGAGGAAATGTGGGTCAATCCGTGTGTGTCCTGGTGCTGAATGTGCACGCTCTCGAGGGACACGCAGCTCCGTGACTCAGGAGCACCGGGCTGGCAGGAATGAGATTAGTGCTGCTCCGTGTCGGGGCATTCACACGGCACTGCCCATCCTCCGGAATGAGATCTCGGAGTGGTCCAGAACTCCCTCAGCAATATGCTCCACCCAAAATGCTCAAATGATGTAGAAGGCTGTCAGGCACATGGCACAGCAGCAGCCACTAAAAGGCAACGTCTTCCTTCAGAAGTAATTAATCACCCATCATGTTTGGGTATAAACACCCAGATCTAACAGCCGTGTGTCTCTCAGCTGAGCGGCAGTGAGCTGGACAATCAAACACTGCTGCTGCTTTGGAGCTGGGGGCCTGCAGACGGAGCAGGATTCCTCCCAGGATATGCCCTAGCTGGATGTGGTTAACCAATAACCTCATGGTAGCACCCCCTTCTTCCAAACCTGATCTCCAATTAGTATCAAAGTTCAGCAGATCCCTGTTATATCCGTGTTATCACTCTCTTACACAAGCAAAGCCACCCTCTTCACTTTAGGTATTTTAAGCAAAATGTCTCATTCTTGCGTGACCTAAGGGAGGCACAAAACTGGGAGCTGAATGGCACCAAACAAGACTCCATGAAAAGAAGGCTTTTATTCCGAATAAAGCTGTATCAGCCTATGTGTTACTCCCTTGTTCTAATCATATAGGCCAGCATCTATTTAAACTGCCAAGCTAATGACTTCAAATTTGATCAATAGTCTCTGTTTATTCAGCCAAGTGCTACTGACAGTCACCAGGGATGAACAACAAAACAAACACACTGGTCAGAGCCAATCCCTGAGCAAGAAAATCCAATCCATGATGGCAAATACCCTTCGATTGGATCGGGAGGTGGGGAGGGAGAGCTGTCGCCCACGGACACGGACACAGCCCCTCTCCTCTGTGCCTACAAAACATTTATCCACATTATTCTGCTAACAGCCAGCTCGTGAGCTGAGTGAACTCAAGCAGAATTAACATCACAGATACAGAGTGCCTCCAACTCCTATCGTGTGCCATTGTAGCTATGCTAAAATATTTCCATTTGTTGTCAGATTAAGCATGGCAGGACATGACAACAAGAGGATGTCACTAAGCCTTTGGACCATAAGCAGTGACTTCCCTCATTGTCACCTTATCCAAGACAGAAGGAAATTTCCTTTGGAGGAGCTTCAAGAAAGACTGGAATCATCTTCTTGAAAGCAAGACAAAAAAGACCTTGACTGAATCTCCAGCCAAAGGATGCTAGGAATGTTTTAGTTACAGACTGGATGCAGAGAGCAAAATAAAAATAGAGTTTAGAATGAAAACAGACAAGTAGAGCATGCGTAGCATTCTAGCACAGATTTTTCTTTCAAAACAAATAAACATTTTCATTGCAAAATCAGTTTCTCAACAGTGGCTTAACAACAATATATGTGGACCTTCCTCCCATGGGCAATTTTTATTAACAACTTGCAAGCTACTCACTAGAGGAACCTCCCTTTCAAATCCCAAGTGAATCCGCAGACACAAAGACAGGGATCTGGGTGAAAATGTTTTAGTGCATTATTCCAACCAGGATGTTTGGTCACAATTTTCTCAACATTATACATTCATCACTTTGCCTGTCAACAGCACCTGTTTGCTATTTTCCTTGTAAAAAATGTCAGCATCCATTACATCAATAAATTACAATCCCACTATTGCTCTGAGATACCTTGATCAAAGGTATTACATAAATAAACTGGAGCTTGAAGGAAAAAATACGATGCCTCTTCCTATACAACCTTAATGCATATTCAGACACAGGATTTTATGCAAGTGACACCACTCAGTCGCAGGATCCTGCAAAAAAAAAATACGAAGAAAGTTCTCTTAAACAAAAAGTTCTTTATCAGACTACTATATTAGCACATCCAAAGCCCAGAATTTAATATCTAAATAACCCAATACATGAGGACAGCTGGTTCACTCAAAGTCTAAGACGTTTGCTTTCCACTTTAAATTGATTAAATAGATTGAATACATTACATTTCGCATGGATGGTTAACAGTGCTAATATTCCAGACAAAATGAAATGCTGTATGAGGAAAATTCTCACTAGGGCTACCTCCCCCTGGATATATTCCTTGCTATCACAGTAATTTAGTATAACGGAGGCCTAACAATTTCACTGAACAGGATTATAAAAACAGCTCTTCACAGTCCATGGCACAGAAGCTCTCAGAAATATCTATTTCTTCACTACCTTCTCCACACTGGGAATGCACTTGAAAAACAGGCTGACACTTGCTTTGTGGGAATCATAAAATAACATAATGTTGGTTGCTTTGTTTTTATGAAGAAGGTGCTTCCTGTTTATCAAATAGTCGAGATATTAAAAGCCAGCCTTTTATTTGCATTCATATCACCGAGAGGACTCGCACACCTCAGAATCAGATATTGCCCAAGCACTGAATGACAAACTACTGATAAAACCCAAAAGAGAGCAAATTTTAATAAAAAATTTTCATGAGAGAAAAACCTTTAAACACCATTTCACTCCTTACTCCAATAAGCTATGTGGCACTAATTTGAAGTGATAGTGCTGTTCTTTTAATTAAAAAATGCCAGTAGGAGGTTGATGCAGTGGCTGGTGCTGGAAGCGACGTGCTCGCAGGGCGCAGCTGAAGCTTTGTGTGAGGAATTAAGGCACAATTTCAGCTGGGTGAAAAGGCAAAACAAAACCCCTAAATCCAAACAAACATATAGGGAGTGTTATTACAGGTGCTTGATAAAGTCATCTGGATGTTTGCCTCCCAGAATGTTGTTAAATTCTGGGGAGGGGAAAAAAAAAACCCAACAAAACCCCAAACACTCTCACTGTAGTTCATGGATCTTGGTTTACCTATAGGTGTGTGGGACTTAATTCATATATGTCCCTCCCCTTCCTACCTCAGAGCTCCTCTCTCACTCTCCCAGGTTGCTCGTTCCACATCTCCTGCGCACAGGGCTGGGACCAGGACCACACCATGGGAGCATGGATTTGCTCTACCAACCTCCTCATCTCCATGAGTCTTGAGCCCTGGTATGCTTAACGTCTCTGCTTTTATCAAATTTGACTGAAGTCAGATGAAAAGCCAAAAATTAGTAAGAGGAGAATGACAGGTGAGATCCCTTTTCAGCCTGGTAATTTTTCAGTCTGGAAAAAAAGATTAAGCTTGTCCCGTAAGTTTATCCATCAGCCTAATGGTCAAATAAGGCAGCACTTTGTCCTGAAATGTGTAGACAGCTTCCACATTCCACGTTTCACTGCTGATTTGTGAAACACTAAAAGGCTAAAAAAACTGATTAATCTACAAGAAATCCTCACAAAAATATTTGCTGGATCATTTCCCCCTCAGTCTTGCAATATCTTAATTCCAACAGCCCAGAAGAGGCCAGCAACCACATCCAGGGCATAAAAGAAAAGCTCTACATCGGCATCTGGGAGCAGGACAATCCTTAAAACCGGCGGCTGCTCCTCCTGACACAGCCTCCCTGGGGAAGGAACATCCCAGAAACAAGCAGGACATTTTGCCTTTACTTGGCATATGGAGCAGCAGAGAAGTCAGTTTATCCAAAAGCTTCTGGTATATTTACTCACCACTCCTACAATGACTATTTCAATCACGTTTACACTACCAGCATCATCTCAAACATCACAGATAAATCTGTTTTCTTCGGCTGTTTCAAAGTCTGTTTTCTCTCTGCACACTTGTAGGATTTACATCCTAAGGCAATGAGAAAAAAACCTGTTACTACTTTCCAACTGGGCTTTATTTTCTTCCCCCCCCCACCCCTTCCTATCAAAAATAGCTCTCATCTACGTTCTAGTTCAATTTGGAAGTAGCACATGCAGACTTGATAAGCATCCTGCAAAGGAAATGCCTTGAATTGCAGACTACTTACAACACATTTTCCCAAGCAACTTTTTATAAATCCTATTTGATGACTGGTTTGCTAATTTCTATTGAAGCTTATCAAAACATTATTTGTAACAAGTCAAATTACTTCTGTGATTGCACAAATAAAAAAAATTATAAAAGAAATGACTGTGGCTGGAAGTCCAAGCCAAGCTGCTGGGTTATACTGAAGTGTTATTTATCCTGTTACCAGACAGACCTGGAACTCCGAGGAGGTATTTAATTTTAAACTAAAGCAAACAACACAGAAAAGCACCTATTTACATGTTTCTTCTGTTTGCCAAAGTCTCCTTCCAGATCTCCTTCTAGGACTGGTGATAGCACAATTATTGGAGCTGATTCTATTACCCTCAGCAGATCCAGGGGTCGCAGGCCAGTGTCGGGCTGCCCAGCTGTCTCACATACAGCTCGATAAATGAGCACAGACACATTAATTAATATGTCTTGAAAGAAGTCTATTAACATTAAATTCCCTAAAATTCTTGGAAAGAAGGAATAAAAGATGTAGGTGTTCCCATTATGGCACATTAGCTGTACACATAGCATACTATTTTTAGTTAATTATTGCCCAATACGCAGAAGTCACTCTTACAAAGAGCCAGACACTTATTCCTACAGCCTGGGCTTTTCCAGAGGCAAATTTAATACTGGATTATTGAATGAATGACGGGATCTCTGGGAAAAGATGCAGAGGCAGAGATTTAAATCCAGGTGTGGTTATATCACAGAACTTGGTTATATCACACAATTACCAAGTTGTATAAAGCCACTAAAGCCTGAGTTCAGCAGTGGAGCCCTTCTCTGACTCCAGAACACTCACAGGCTGATGGACCACGCTGAGTTTCACAGCAGAACCACTCTCTGGCACCTATTGGCTTCCTTAACTTCACTTCTGCCTTTTAACCTCATCTCACCTTATTTCACCACTCATCTGTGCAAGGGGGACCTCAGCAGAAGTATTTTCACTCTGGCTAAAAACAATTTCAGGGGTGGGTTAAATGCATCAGCTGATCACAGCATAAAAATGCTTTATGTAAGGGCTAGCTGGGAGATGAAAAATTAGATACACAGCAATTCCCTGCCAATTCCAAAAGCCACAACATTTCAGGCATTATTTTTTTTTTCACCAAGCCATTTCTGCTCTTTCTGAGCAGCTCAGTAGAGTATTTACAGACACATGAGATATGAACATGCCCACTGCAGTACTTAATGTGGCCATTACCTGTCTGCAGATGTTTTTAAGAAAGAGCTACGAGAGACACTGCTCGGAATTCCTTGGAATATAAAGCACTGAAGTAAGTATCACTTCAAGAGCCCAGAAAATTTACCCAATTTCTCTTTCACAGGCTGACATCAGACCTTTAGCTTACGCTCACCCACTCAGCTGCAAACCCAAAGTTTACTAAATGTAACAGATTTGCTTTCCGTTAACATCAGAGAAGCCTTTCAACAATGAGGTATCTGCTAATTAGACTTACACCTGTAAAATATGATATTTTACTTATGAGCTAAAGTGAAGTTCCCACATGCTTATAAAAATGTCTGCACATGGGAAAGGAATCAAAACACATCAGCTGCAAGGATGAAGAACAAGGATTCCCTGGGAAGTGCATCAATCATTTTAAGTCTGAATCAAATTCTTCATTTTTCTAAATTCTGCACTTGCATAGTCAAAAAACTATGTTAAATCAACACTACAATCCATACACTCAGTTAATTTTCAGTCTGGAGTTTTGGTTTGTTTTTTTTTTCCTTTTGCTCTTCAGGAAAACAGAGCACGTGTATTTCTAAAGATGTTTCCTTTCCAATAAACTTTTCAGGTCATACACCCCGTGTACTAAAGAATGTAAAAACACTGACCACAGGGATTGAATTTTCTGCTGTAATGTCCGGTTGGCTTTGGGGCTGCAACACAGACCAAATCTGGCGTGTGAGGAAGAAAGGTCAGGGCCATGAAAAAAGAAAGTCCGGACCGAAGTGAGGAGTTGCCAAAATAAATAAATTATTTTCCAGTATAAATAAGAAAGGCAACTATCTTCAGAGTTTTAATCTTTATTTTCAGGAGGAAAATACAAAGGAAAGCTTTTAATATTGTCCTGAAAACATCAGAGAGATAAATTAGAAGCCTAGAATTTAACACATGCAAATTTAATTTGCTATTTTGTGACGTAAACAAGATATGGAAACTTTAAATTGATAAATACATAACCATTTCATTTTAATCTAGTTATTAGAGGAAACGGGATATTTGGAGATATTTAAGGAAGACAAAACTGTAAACATATTAAAAGGTCAAAGAAAACACTATTTTTCCTAATACACTCATCCAAAAATGCCATTTTACTCCAAATAATGAAATGTATGTAGAAAGAGCTCATCAACTTGAGGAAAAAATATTGAATCCTATAAAAAATACTTATTTTCCTACTACTGGTTACCTATGAAAGCAAAAACTCCCACAAGAAAAGGATAATACCAGGGTACCTATGAAAGACAAAAAAAAATTATTTTCTTCAGCAGAGCTTCTTCATAATGGGTTGGGAAAGAAACATCCACCATTCAAAAAAACCAGCCACGGGTAAAACTGCCCATTAGTGAGGACATTCAGGGACACTCAGCACTCCTGGAGTACAACCAGCAGCGTAGTGGTCAATAATCCTTGAAGTCGATAGCGCGGTTTAACACTGCCCTTCATTCCTAAACTGCTGTACAGCCTCAGGAATCAGGACCCCAAGGGTAAAATGGGAAGCTGTTACAAACGTCCAGTTCCACGGGATTTTCCATCTTTTCTTACGGTTTAGGATTATGAGCTTAACCCATTTGAACTGCTCCATCACACAATCAGTCTGGAGTTTTGGTTTGTCTCACCGGGCCGCGCTGCCGGAGCCGCCGCTGTGCCAAGGACAATTCCCTCCAGCTGTGGCGAGGTGAGCACAGCTGGAACGGCTGCCTGCAGCACCGAGAGCTCACTGCAGGGATTGTGCATTATTTTTCCATTACTCCCAAACAATAATGGATTGTTTTACCCACAAACAGATGAACAAACCTTCCATTTAAGTACTTTCTGTTAAATTGTATTAGTATGCGGAATAGTGCCCATATCCTC
>VWZT01001421.1:189236-258286 GCA_013397055.1 Pachycephala philippinensis | reverse complement strand
GAATAGGGGGAATTAAGGAATAGGGAAATTGGAGTGGGATGTGGGAAATAAGGGGGATGGGGATGCCTGGAGAGTGGCATAGAGGGGAATAGGGGTGGCTAGGGATGTCTGGGGGTGAAAAGGGGAAAATAGGGTTGTCTGGGGGTGAATAGGTGTTCTCAGGGGTGGAACGGGGGTGACATGGGGTGCCTTTTCCATCTCCAGAAAGGGAGCAGCACCTTCTCACTCTCTGTACCTCCCTGACAGGAGGGTGCAGCCAGGTGGGGAATGGTCTCTTCTCCCAAGTGACAACACCAAGGAAACAGCCCCAAGTTGTGCCAGGGCTGGATGTTAGGAACGATTTCTTCCCTGAAGGAGAGGTCAAGCACTGACAGGGCTGCCCAGGGAGTCCCCACTCCTGAGAGCGTTCAAAGAAGGAGTAGAGGTGGCACTTAAGGGTTAGTGGGCTGATAGAGGTTAGTGGATGATCTTGGAGGTCTTTTCCAGCCTGAATGATCCTCCACCTGCTCCTCTGGGGCTGGGACAGGGGAGGCTTTAATTAGAAAAACTACTTTTTTGTGCATCTCTGGAGGGACGTTGAGCCGCCCTGAGGAAGCACAGCAGCATCTCCCCCTTGCTGGTGCCCCTGGCTGCCCCAGCCCATCCCACTGGGAGAAGGGGGTGCCTCCGATGCCCCAGAGCCAAAAATCACCGTGGTGGCTGGTGCCTGTGCCCAAGGCTGCAGAGCTGGGGCTGGCAGGGAGCAGGGGAGGGCAGCCCCCCTGGGCCAGGCAAGCAGCTGCCTGCAGGTCGCTCACACACCCACACAGCAGCCTTGGTGATCCTCTCCAGCTGCCGGGGGAGACAGCAGGCACATCCCAACCCTCTGAGTACGAGGGGCACGTTGTCCTGTCCCCTGCCTTCAGGACAATATTTTATTGTGAGTTACAGATATGGAATGGAAAGGAGCAGCTCTGGGCCCGCAGCTCTGTGTAACACCACCCACCACAGCTTTATGTCCACCACACGCAGGAAAAAAGAATCAAAAAGACTTCCCATTTCTTTTTTGATCCTGCTTTTTTTATCAGAGCATTGGCAAAGAGGAGCTGTAAGAGACAGCCCTGCCTGACCCTGGGAAAAGGCACCTGGGATGTTCCACACAGAACCACAACCCAAAGTCAGGGCAGCCACACAGGTCCCAGCTCTGTGGCTCTGTTTACACTGAGGAAACAGATTCGTTTTACCCAGGGAAATGTGGCCATTCCCAGGTGCCCCATCACCCCTGTTAATCCACAAGGCCCTGGTTCAGGTGCATGTTCAGGCAGTGCTGTATCGTGTTTGTAAGTCCAGAGTTCTGGATGCAAGGAGCACTTTGCATTTCATCAGATCCCAGCATTTTAATAATAAATAAGTGATACTCAGCCCTGGTACCCACAACTGGGGCTGCACAGCTCCTCCCAGAGCACAGAGTTTCTGTGCTACCAGCTCCCTGTTCCCTGGGTGGCCTGCAGGAGAAATGCATAAATCCTCTGATGAACAGATCCAGGGCAGAGGAAGAGTCTCTGCTTCCTGAAGAAGAGATTTTCACTTCAGATTAAGGTGCCTGTCCCACCACCTCCCACTGCACCTGTGGAAGCAAAGCCCTGAGCCCACCCAGGGTCATTTTGAAGAGTCAAACCCCCCAAAGCAGGGAGGGAAAGCCACTCCCTCATTTTGCCTTAAGCAAAGCTTTTGAGATACTTCAAGCCCTGGGGAGCAAAGGGTTGGGGAAGGGTTTGCTGGGAACCATCAACACTGCAAGGATGGAGCAGTGTCCAGCAGCTTGTTGTGAACCTACAGCACAAAACCTTTGTGCCATGAACTCAACTCCATCCTCACCTTCTGCTGGAGACCACACTTGGAGGGCTTGCAGAGAAGGACAAGAGCCAGGGACATACCATGGATACCTGAAACACAGGTCCTTGGAATTAAAGGGCAGAGCCAGATCGATGGGCTCCAGGCTGAGGGATGGCAGCGGGGAAGCTGCAGCAGGGGTGAATCATTGCTCCTGCACTGCCTCCAACAACTTTCCTTCCAAAGGGACCAGCACTTACTCAGCAGCTCCCACACCCACACCCCAATGCTTCCAGGTGAAGTAACACACAGCAAGGACCCTGACCCACCTGCCCCAGCTCAGTTCCTTCTCTGCTGGAAGCACCTCTCCCACAGCAGTGATGGTGCCTGCAGAAGGGTGAAACGCTTCTCAAATAGTTTTTCAGAGCTATTTCAGCCACTCCATGTCAAGCCTAGAAGTTTCAGCACAAGAATTTGGTGGTAGGATGCTGCTCTCCAGCAGTTTAGTGTACTTAGAAGAAAGTTTTTACCCAGAAAATGTGCCCAGGGGCTCCAACACACTCCTGCAAGGCCTTAAGATGTTATTGGAAAAAAAGAAAAGCCCTGTCATTTGCAACAGCAGCTTAAAGGATGGGGGAAATAATTAAAGGCAAGAGGCACAAAGCCAAAAATGCAATTTATTGAAAAGTTTCAGAAGTAAAAAGGCTCAGCATCTCTGTTCCTCATGGTTTGGATGTCTGAGCTCTTTCAAGGCACCTCCACCCACCAGCTTAGAGCTGTGTCGTGCTTCATCTTCAGAAGTTGAAGTCTTGCTTGTCCACCGAGAAATCATACAGCCCATCTTGGCCAGTCTGGGGCTCCAGGTCTGTATTCTCCTAGGAAGAAAATGATAGCAATCAGTTACAGGGTCTGCATTTGAATAAACCTAAACTTTTTACAGCAGCTCTGTTTTGTTCTTGTTTTAAAAACCCAGCTGTTAAGCTCAGCTTGACTCTCACAGAACCCCTGGAGACCAGGCCAAGCCTTCCTGCTCCTTGCAGCACCCCAAAGCTGCAGTGTCTCTGCAGCCCACACAAAAAAGCAGCCAAGACTTTGGGCTCAGACACCATAGGCAGAAGGAAAAAAAAAAGTGTCTGCAGTGGTAGGACTCAAATTAAATGGCCTGCTTGGAACAGCAACAAGCCAGGACTGCTTAGGGAGATGTTCCCCTGGCATCCAGCCCCTCCAGCAGGGGCTGGTGTGGAGAACTTCCTCCACACCCTCTTGCAGGGACACCCCATAGATCCTGCTCTGGCAAAGGACTAAACCAGACCTTTGCCCCCTGCTGCAGCTCACACCCAGACTGAGCCACAGCTCCAAGGCCTGCCAGACCTCTAAGCCTCTTCCCTGATGCTTTCCCATCTGCAAGTCTAAAGCTAGGACTGAACATGACATCTGTGACAGTCATTGGACTCCTGCAGTTCCTAGCTGGTGTCCTATCCTCTTTTTCCATGGATTCCTTGCCATGAGAAGGGTCAAGTAATCCAAATGCAACCTGAGCACTGTTATCAGCTGAGTAGGAGGCTGCCATTCATAGTGACAAGCCAGCTCAGCTCTGAAGGAGGAAACTTCTCCACATTTGGTATTCATATCAGTAACTGCAGTAACTCCAGCTGATGCCGGTTTAAATTCCAGCAGCAAGATGCTATCAAGGCATCCATGTCTGCTGTGCAACTCACTGGCTGACAACTTGGAGCTTTTACAGACCTTTAAAAGCAGCTGAAAGAAGCTGCAAGGACTATTCTGGTCATGTGGAGGTCTCCTCCAAAAACCTCTTCCAGTATCCTTAAACTCTGTGCTTCATTCCAGTGTCTAAGAGCTTCATATTTTCAGCTGAGAAACAGCAAGGGCTCACATACCTCACCAGAAAAGTATTTCTCTATGATGTCCAGGGCAGCTCTGTAGACCATGTCGTTCTCGTGGTTTTGCAAGTCTTCAATTTTCTCCAGACCATCAAGTTCTTCAACCAGCAGACACAACTTCTCTGTCTCTCCCAGCTTCTCAGCTGCCTGTAACATTGGAAAGCCAGGCAGGAAAACAGAACATCAGTAACAGGTCTGAGATGGTCTTTACTAGGATTACAACCCTGATTTACAGGATCAGTCAAAGGATCACAGTCCCTGAATTTATGGCCCCTACCTGATGCCAGGGATATGACTGTGGTGCCTGTGGTGCAGGGGACTGCCAACCAAACCAGTGAGCAGGGGATGAGGAGCAACACTTTGGGAACTTAATCTTGCCAAGCCCTTTAGACAACCCAAGGGTATCCAAGGACAATTTTGACAATATGAAGTCTCTCTCTTACTACAAAAATCAACAGTCATTGTTCTAACCACACAGTGTGAGCATTTGGCTCAATCCTTGCTGCTCTTTGGGAGAAGGAAGTCAAAAGATAAGAGATCTTATCAGGAAGATTCAAAAATGGCATCCAGGATGAACAGATCTCACCAGGAAGAGCTTTGAAATGGTCTCCAGGATAGTCAGGATGGTTTTGCTGTCTTTGGCCAAGAGCAGGTTGAGCAGAGGTTTGAGGACCCCGGAACGGACAAGTTCCACCACCTGATCCACTGTTCCTCCACTCATGAAGTTGGCCACTACCCACACACCCTCCTTCTGAGCCTTGAAGTCACCCTGGAAAAGCAGCACAGCAAAGCCATTCCCAAGCTTTAGCATCCCTCTAGGATCAGTGTGAGGCAAGGATAACCACCTCCCTTATACTCAGCTTGGGCTGACCCCTTTCCCAGCCCTTTGGGTGATGCACAGACATCTGGCAGAGCTGCCAAGAGCAGCTCCAGGATGTGTTTCCATGCAGGTGTACTGGCAAGTCAGGATGTTCAGGCTGTCCCAAGGATCTCAACAGCTCTGGAACAGCCTGCTCAGGTGGCTCTGGGGCTGGGTGGTTCACAAATGAGCCATCCCAGGCCTCCTGAACCCCACATTCCTTCTGCAGCAGCACAGTGCCATCCCTTACCTTGCTGAGCAGCTCCACCAAAGGTGGCAATAAACCACAGGTGATGATCTGTTGGATCTGCTGGCAAGGCCCTGCTGCAATGTTGCTGAGGGTCCACGCTGCTTCTTTCTGGATCACTGGCTTTGCATGCCTCAGCAGCCGGGGCAGGACAGTCAGGACACCGGCATCGATGGCCTCCTGGGTCTGCTGGTCTGTGCCTGTGACCACATTCCCGATGGCACGGAGAGCTGGAGTCTAGACAGAGATTAGAAGAGATGAGGAGAATCCTTACCTCGAGGGATACATGTCAGAAAGCCCAGTAAGATCCCTCACTAAGTGCTTGATCCTTCACACAAGGAGAGCATTGTGGGTGAGGGCTGTTTATTTACAGCCCCGTCATCCCCCATTTGCTCTAAGCAGCTTTAGAGTCTCTATCCAGCCTCCAGCCACAGCAAGAACAGAGCAGTGGCTTTACAAGCAGGCAGTCAGTTCTGCAGGCTGAGGGGACAGCACACCACAGCTGCCACATAGAACAAGGGCATTTGCCTTCCCTTTCCTGAGGGATTTCTACATTAAGGGACCAGAGGGTGGAGATTGCTAATTGTTCCCTACCACAACATTCACATCTGGGCTGTCCATGAGTTCCACAAGCCTTGGGAGAATCCCTGTGTCCACCACAACTTGGATGCGATCATTGCAGCTATCAGTCAGGTAGGAAACAGCCCAGCAGGAGTCAGAGATGACTTCCTTGTCCTTGTGCTGCAGGAGGAAGATGAGGACTGGCAGAATCTTCTTCACAGCATCCAAGGGAGGGCAGGGGTTCTTGTTCCTGCACAGGTTTGATATTGTCCAGGTGATGTTCCTCAGGAACCCAACCTGAAACACAAGGCAGGTGTGAGATCCTCACTGCCCCCAAGAGCTTCTCAGTCCGTGTTATCCTGTGGAGGTTCTTATACACCAGGGACAGAGAACAGTGGGGCAGGAACCATTGCAGCAGTGCAGAGACAAACCACAAAGCAGCAGGAGGAAGCTTGAAGGGCAAGTTCAGCCCTTTCACATGCATATGCAAGTCTGCCTTGCACCAGTTTCATGTTATTCCTAGCCTGAGATAGTCAGAGCTGGATAAGAAAGCCAAGGATGGAAGAAAGCACGTTGCCTTGGAGTGTCTGTTGGCACAGGCAGGGCCACAAAAGCAGTTTAGAGCAGGGTCTCATTCAATTACACAAACAGTTGTATACAAGGCAGACAGTGGACTCGCCCATCACCCAAGGGATTAAGAGCTGTTAAGTCAAGAAAATGAAGGTTATTTACTGGAGTTGCAGGTGACACCAGAGCCAGCAAGGGAGGAATCACATCGCGAGCAATAAGAGCATCCCTGTAGAGAGGGCCATCCCCTGGGCAGATAAAAAAGGGTTGGTCATTGCATCTGCTCAAGTCACAAGACCATCAGCATGAAACAGCAATCAGACCTGCAGGGCCAGGGGACCCACCAGCCACCCACCATCAGGCATTTCCAAGTGGGAAAGACTTACTGGGCAGACTGGAGTGCCAGCAGGCCAACCAGGCATGACCCATTCTGTTCTCCCTATGGTGACATTAATGGGTTAAACCACCCCAGCAGAACACAGTCTTGCCCTTGGCTTTGGCCAAAATCCTCTTGCAGAACCAACACAGGATCTCAAAGGCTGCCAGGCCACACCAAGGGGATGAAGGGTTATGGGGCTCAATAGGGGCAGCAGCTTGGAGACAAAGCTGCAGGGAGAGGAGCACCAATGCTTTATCTCCCCAACAGAATATTCCGAGTTGGAAGGGGCCCACAAGGATCACCAAATCCCTGGCTCAGTCAGGGACCTCCAAATGCCCCTCCAGGTCCCCTCACCTGCAATGTTGCCCAGGGCCCACACGGACTGCTCGCTGATGTGCATGTGTGGGGAGGACAGCAGGGAGATGAAGGCTGGGATGGCCCCTCCCTCCACCACAGCCCTGGTGTGCTCCGAGGTGCCAGAGGCAATGTTGGTCAGTGCCCAGGCTGCCTCAAACTGCAGGGCAGCATTGTCAGCACGGCCCAGGAATTCCACCATCCTGGGGATGATCCCCAGCTCAATGATCTGGTTGATGGGGGGGTCCTTGTGCCTGGACAGCAGTTTCCTGTGAGAGAGGACACAGCGCAGCCAGCCATGAGCAACCCTACATGGTGCCACCACAGCCCACAGCCCTGTGGCCAGGCACAAGCTTGTGGCTTGCAGGGGAACCATTGATGGTTCAGCATCCCACCACAACAAACCCTCAGCAGAAGGGCTGCCATATAGAGGGGAGAGTCAGCTAAAGATGCTGAAGCAACAGCAGGGCATCTGCTGGAAGTAAAGCCCTGACATCCTCACAGCCACGCTCACTGGGAATGGTGCTGGTCCCAGATCACTGGTACAATAGCTGGAGCCAGCCAAGGATGCACGAGCAGGGATGCAGCCTCTCCTGAACCCTCAGGAGACATCCCTTCTGCCAGGTGGGTGATGATGGCACCCTATGATCCTTCATGCCCCCAGCCCTTGTAGGGACAGCCCTGCTCAGCTCTGACCCTTTACAGAGCCAGGCCCTCCAGTCCTTATCCTGCCCAAGCATTTGGCACTCTGCTTCTTGTGGGATCCAACGTGATCCCTGGCACAGCACAGGCACAGCAAGGGGGGCACAGCCAACCCCTTAGTTGGGTTCACACAGGATTGTGAGCCAAGCACAGCACACAGGGCACAGAACAGGCACCAGCTGAGATTCCCATGGGCAGTTTGGGTTACCAGGCTCCTTCTCCTTTTGCCATCTCTCTAGAGAGCTCCTCGAACAGGAACTTTCAGCCTTTTGCCCCCAGGCCCCAGCACAGCTCCAGCAGCTGGGTGCGTACCTGGCGGCCTGGGTGGCGAGCAGCTGCAGCTCTGTGTCGTCCCCATTCACGGCTTCCACAATCTCCTCCAAGGACGGCTGAATAATCTGTGTCACAGGGAATGATTCAGAGTCAGACGGGGAGCCGGGACTCCCTCTGGTTTAATCTCGGCAGTCAATCAGCCGTCTAGACCCGACTCAGTCACCACTTCATATCTAAGCAGTGTCTATTCTTTATGCAACACAGTTTCGAGATGAGGCAGAGGAAGAAAATCCACAAAAGCCTTCAAGGCAACTACTGCTTGTAATCAAGCACTGAAAGAGTCACTGGCACCATAATGGGCCTGCGAGCTCAGTAATTACCCCTGGCTGTGCAGGGAGCCAGACAGGAGCAGCTCCCAGCGAGCCAGAGCACCAGCCTGTTCTACCTGCCATCAAGGGAGGCCAGCAGGACACCATCACCATGAAAAACTGCACAGACAAAGACCAGGCAGTCTGAAACGCTCTCCAGCACTGGGCATGGAGATCAGGAATGGCACCAACTATTTAACTCAGGTCACCCCAGCTGGAGTTGGTAGTGACCCAAGTAGGGGATGATTCCAGCTGCACTGATCCTGCCCAGGTGCAGAGCAACAAACACTCACCTCACATGCTCTGTCTTGTCCCAGAGAGGGATTCTCTTCCTTCACATGAATGGAAATGTTCCTGCGCTTCAGGATCTGCTCATCCTTCTTGACCTTTCTCAGCTCGACGCTGACCTCCACCCTCTGCCTCCGCAGGGTCTGGGGGAAGAGGGACACCATCCCACCGTGTCTGCATTGCCCCATTCCCCAGGGAGTTCATCCCCCACCCTCTGCCCCACGTTTCCCACGGGAGGAGTGCAGAGCCAGCATCTCCTCACTAAGGCCTGGAGGGTGATGTAGGAGATGGGACAGAGGAAGCTTCTCCCTCAGTGCCTCCCAAGGACATGGGCTGCTGGATGAACCAGCAACCAGTGGGTGTAGATTTTCTGAACCTGAAAGGCAAATTCTCATCTCCTCTACTAGCTTAAATCAAGCTGACAGATCCCACATCTGACATCCCATACCAGCCCCAACTCCACAGGGATAACTGGCTGAGGGCTGGGGCTAAGCCATCTCCCTTCCCAGCCCACAGCTCACATCCCCCTCACCTGTGCCACCACACTCCTTGCAGCCCAGCCAGCCCCACACCACATCCCAAAAGCCACCCAAACATCCCAGCTGAAGGGATCCAGAGCCATTCCCCTGCTCCCTCACACAGGCAGATTTGGGGCCATGGACCTTGAGAAGCCTCTCCATCAGCTCCAGCCAACAGTGGGCTCTGCTGGGGTCCTAAAGTGGCGGCACAGGCAGGTGGGTACTCACAGTTTCATCCTTGCCCTTGTTCTTGAACAGCTTCATGTGCTGGCTGTGCTTCCTGACTGACATCTTGGCAGAGTTGAGAGGTGCTGAACACCCTCACGTGCTCTTGGGGGTCAGGACAGAGCAGTGTCAGGTCACAGCTGCCCAGCAGCATCCCCTGCCAGCCACTGAGGGGGCTGGGACCCCCCGCTCCCACCAGCAGCCTGCACCACACATTTCCACCCCACACTCCCAGCAAGGGAGACACTGGAGCTCCCCTGCCCCAAGCAGGGCTTGGTAGGATCCTCACACACTGCAGCTGAGCCACTGAACTAAATACAAGCACAAGCTACCACTTAATATCAGGCTACAAAAATTACAGCTGCTGCTGCTGTCCCAGGAGGAAGCAAGACACAGACTCCCCATGGTCACAGGAACATCCCCTTCCTCCAGCCCTGATCCTGGGGCTTTTACTTTGATGCACAACCCAAGCCTGGCAAGGCCTCTTGCCTCCAAAAGGAGCGGCTCAAGGTCTGATTTAAGGACACACAGCCACATCCAAGCCTCTCTCACTCCCCCACAGAGCCCAACCTGGCTTTCTCCATCAGCATCCCCAACTAGAAAAGACCCACAGTCACATGAAGGGACATGAAGTGACCAAGTTCAGTTGATAAAAAAAAAAAGAGTTCTGGAAACCCAGCAACTAGTACAGACTGCCAGGTGAACATCATGAAATACAGACAGGTAAAAATAATTTCTAAGCACCTCCTGGTAAAAGCCAGAGATATACACACAAATAAACCAAGAACTGGCCTTCAGACAGCTTTTGTCAGAAAAACAAAGCTTCCAGCCAGCATTAAGAGAGATATTTCCAGAGCAGACACCAACATGGGACCCCTAAATGCAGGTTGTGCTGCAACACGCTCAGGGGCTGGTCCCACACAGATGGTGCCTCCTCTCCTCCCCTCCAGGCTTACAGCCAACACCTGCAGCTCAGAGCAGCCTCTAAGGGCTCCCTCACACCATCGGTTTAAGTTCAGGGTTCTGGTGTTTTTTTTCATCCTCTCTCTCCCTGTTTCCTGTCCCAGTAACCAAGGCCAGGCACCAGCAGCAGCTCTTATCCCACCCACCCAGCTGCAGACCTCCTCCAGCTTCCAGAAAGGCCAGGCTGAGCCACCCCCTGGCTCAATCCAACATCCCCCATAGCCTTAACCCCAACACTCAGACCTCAAGGGCTGCTCCAGCCTCCCTTCCTCTGTTCCCCCAACAGAGCCAAACACCCCAGAAAGCCTCTTCTTTTGGGGGAGCTTTCTCCACCCCACCCACTGACACCAGCCAAGCAGCCACCCCAGCACAGCCCCAAACAGCCAGGAACCTCATAGTGGTGTATAAGAGAATAAATAATCACCTAGCACCCCAAGGGGAAGGGAAACCACTCACCCCAACTCTGCCTCAGACCCCACTACCTGCAAATGCCTCTTTTATTTCCCCCATGAGGCCACGTACCCCCGGCTCCCCTCCACGATTGGCTCTTCCCTGGACAGACCCCCGTTATCCGCACCTGCTCCCTCACCTGGGTGCACCTGGAGGAGGATGGATGGTGGTGGCTGCCTTCCTGTCTGGGCTACCACTCACCCCCCAGATCTCCTTCATACATTTATGCTTTGCCAGCTTTGGCCTTGTTTTTTGGCCAAGACTCTTTGTGGGTGATGCCAGCCTGTACCCTAGGCTGTGGGGGACTGTCTGGGCTCTGCCACCCCATCACTGTGCAGGGCACAGGCATTCTGGGGGTGCCCCTTTTTTGCCTGGGTAGCTTGTGGGTGGTGCTGCAGGCCAGGAGAGCACCTCCTCCTCCAGTCAGCAGGGCCCAGGACCACAGAGCCAGGAGGCATCAGCTGCACAGAGGTTGCAAGTGAGCCAAGACAGGATTAAGCAGCTTGGAGCATCATCAGGCACTGAGCTGCTGGCTGGCACAGGAGGGAAGTGGCAAGGAGAGAAACCCAGCAGGAACCCATTATCTCCATGAGTCCTTTAGCTTTTGGCCAGGAGCTGCTGGGCAGCTCAGATCCTCCTGTGTTCTGTGCCCATGACAATCTCCATCAGTCAAGAGATATTTTCATTTATGGAGCCCTTTGCCCCAGTCCTGCTCTTGCTGCTCTGGCCAACAGGGACAGCAGCTCCCTGACTCCCAAATAACCACTGCAGCAGGGCTTGGCTGCAGCACTGTGGGCAGTTTTGGGGACTCTGAGGTGCTGAAGGCATCCTGGCTTGGCACCCCCTCCACACCATCACCCTTTTTAGCAAAGCCCCATAAAACCCTCTCGGTGTGTGCAGGGGTGCCAGCCTGGTCCAGCCCATGGGGGAGGGAGGAGCAGTGTTTCCCAAACGGGTGGGGAAAGCAGCAATTAAAATATTTAATTAAAACCTGACTTTAAACTACCTGACATCTTTTTTCTACAAGGGAGTTGGGGAGCAAAGACCCTCAGAGCTGCAGGAAGCTGATGCTGGGATGCAGATGGGAACAGCACTCAGCACTGGGGTCTGCACCCTCCACACCCCTGGGCCTCTGCGCCTTCCAGCTGTGCACACAGAGCCATTCCAATCCAAATTACAGGAATTCAGGGAACAACTAATATTGCCCAGCATGGAAATACCTATGGAGATGTGCTGTGCAATACCCTGGCCACTCTAGGTCCTGGATTCAAGTCCTGGGGTCACACCAATTCTGCATTTCAAGGCAAATAAAATGAGTTGTACACAGCTTTATGTGGAAGGTGATAGGGGAGGTTTGAGAAAAGACCTTGAGATAAATCTGTTTTTTGTAGGCGTTAAAAAGCCAGTTGTGCTAATCCTGGCTGCTGTGATTTTAAGCTTCAAGTGCCACTGGTTGCATTATCTTGTTTCTTGGCTGCTTGAGACATGAAAATTACATTTCAATTGCTTTTTAATTCAACTTAATCTGGTGCAAAAGTTAGCGTGCACCCTCTAATTTTGTTTTCTGAGCGGTTTGTTTCCACTAATTCCTAATCAGCCAACACTAAATCAAAACAGGCCTGGCTCAAGCTGAAATAGATGAGTCCTCGCAACCTTGCCAAGCAATTTAATTAAATTGGCTTAAAATCACACCCCAAGGTAAGTGGGGGCAGCCTCCTGTACAGGCCAGCCCCCAGCTTTTGGTCTCCTGCCTGGAGAGCTCTCACCCAAGCTGCTGCAGGATGTGAAATGAGGCTGGGAAAAGTTCATGGTTATCCTGGACTGCTCTTTTTCTCCCTGCTCCTTCCATTCCCTCTCCACCTGCCAAGCCCAATCAGCCCCATCCTGCTCCGTTCCCTGTCACTTCCAGCACACAGAGGGGGAGGATGAGGAGAGAAAAACACGTGTAATGGATGAACATCCCCCTCCTTGTCCTTCACTCTGGTCCCTGATGTCATGAGAGGTGGCACTGCCATGCAATCAACCCCTGGAGCAGGCTGAGGATGAGGGGGGTGGATTTGAACCCATGCTGAGGACACAGAAAGATCAATATTTGCCAGATGGGGAAGTGAACAACCACTGGAGGAAAAAAAAGTTTTGGGTTTCAGCATAATAAGAAGGTATCAAAGCTAATGGAGAAGAAAGGAGATAAACCCCTAAATCTACATGACAGCGTCCCCTGAGCTCAGCCTTGTGTGCTCAAGCTGAAAATCCACATTGTGACAGGTATGAGAAGCTATGGTTTCAGTGTAGGGGTTTTTTTGAGGCTGTTCTCCCCCACTCTGTCACCCTTCACCCCACCACTGCACCTCAGCGAGGCTCTGACTGGGGTAGATTTGAAAACACCAGTTTCAAGCTCTGAGAGAAAAGCCCTGATTTCCTCCCCTGTGCTTTTCATGTTTCTTGCATAGATTTACCCTCACTGCATGTGGAGAAAGGTACCAGTCAGGAAAGGTGTCAGCGTGTGGCAGCTCTGTGGCAGGGGGAGATGAGGCAGGAACATCCTGGGATCCATTCCGGGGTGCTGCACAGGCACAGCAGCTGGCTGGAGCAACCCCTGTGTGAGAGGAGAGCCTCAGCTGGCAGAGGGGAAGCAGAGGGAAGCCCCTGCCAGCCCCTGAACGGCTGCACTCACACATCCTCTCTGTCAGCAACAGTGTAGTTCCATTAAATGAACATCAACGAATTAATTTTACTTATTACTTACACTAACACCAAGGAAATATCCATGTGGGTTCCTGAAACAGCTGATGATGTAACTGCTGGTGGATTATAGAATCATGGAATATCCTGAGCTGGAAGGGACTCACAAGGATCATCCAGTCCAACTCCTGTCCCTGCACAGGACACCCCAACAATCCCACCCTGTGCCTGAGAGCATTGTCCAAACGCTCCTGGAGCTCTGGCAGCCTTGGGGCTGTGACCATTCCCTGGGGAGCCTGGGCAGTGCCCCACCACCCTCTGGGGGAAGAACCTTTCCCTGATATCCAGCTTAAATCTCCCTGACACAGCTTCATGCCTTCATGGATGTGGGGCATTCCTAAACGTGGCAGGCATGGAGCCTGGAAATTCCTCCTTTTTCAGCTGGGATCCATCCTCCTGGCACACAATCCGTGAGGGAGGCAGTGTTAACCCCACAGGCTGCCCTGGTCCCTCCTGGGGTGTCAGAGGTTGGGCAGCTTGTGACCTCCCCAGCAGCAGCCACCAGCTTCTTGTCAGAGCTATTGTTGGTGCAGCCACCACGAGTGGGAGCTGGGATCGGAGCTGCTTTGTGCCAGGCACGGAACAGGCACGGAATAATGACAGCCCCCATCTGCTCCAGTCTGTCTAATCAGGACATGCAGAAGGTGGGAGAAGGGATTTATTGTTATCTCTGCCTTACTGCTGAGCCAGAGGCAAAGCCGAGCACTGCAGCTGGATTTTCTGAGGCTGAAGGTGCAGTTTGTTTTTTCCTGTAATTTAGTGGAGCAGCCTCAAAAATGTGATCCTGTTCCTCTGCAGCCAGGGAGCCATGGGGATGTGTCAGTTCAGAGAACCATGAAATTGTTTGGGTTGGAAGGGACCCTAAAACTCATCTCATTCCAACCTCTGCCATGGACAGGTACACCTTCCACTATCCCAGGTTGCTCCAAACCCTGTCCAACCTGGCCTTGGACACTTCCAGGGATCCAGGAGCAGCCACAGCTTCTCTGGACAACCTGTGCCAGGGCCACATCACCCTCACAAGGAAAAATTTCTTCCCAATATCCCATCTAACCCTGCCCTCTGGCAGTGGGAAGCCGTTCCCTCTTGTCCTGTCCCTCCATGCCCTTGCCCAAAGTCCCTCTCCAGCTCTCTTGGAGCCCCTTTAGGCATGCGAAGGGCCTCTAAGGTCTCCCTGGAGTCTTCTTTTCTCCAGGCTGAACAGCTCTGTCAGCCCATCTCCATGGGAGAGAAAAGAAGGAGGAGGAAAAAGAGGAGGAGGAAAGAAGTATGGTTTTCCATCATTTCAGCTGAAACAGCTCCTGCTGTGGCTGTGGGACTGTGTGGTGGTTTTCAAGGCAAAGTGTTCCTCAGGTCCTTTTTCCAGCCAAGAAATGGGATCACTCTGAAATGTAGGCGCTGAAAAACAAAAAGGAAAAAAGTCATATTGACATTATACAGAAGAGATCTATATTTATTGATAAAGAGGCCTGGGAGAGCTGGGAATTCCCCAGGAATTAAGGGAAAGGGAATTTGTGTGCAGGAAGACAGCTTGTGAAGTGTGACACCAACTGATTGTCCCATCAGCTGGGCTGGGAGCTCCTGCTGAGCTATCAGAGCATTGGGAAGGAGAAGAGCAGCAGGGCTGTGTGAGTTGTGGGAGCTCATTCCCCCTTTCCAAAGGCAGCTGTTAATGTCCATTCAGCTCCACTGTAAGCAGATGCCCCAGAAAACCAGGACAGCCCTGGAGTGCCTGTAACTCCACACCAGGCTGAACGTTAAGGAACTAAATTTAACTTCTGAGCATCCTCCTTTCTGTCAGCCACGGAGGGATTAGAGTAACAGTTTTTGAAATTATTTAAAAATAACATCAGACTTAATCAGAGTTATTTATTAAATCCATTATCCTCTGTCAGTTATGGGACACTGATTCAGCTGCAGAAACTATAATCACCTACGGCCAAAAATCTTACTTTTTTTTTCCTTAGCAGGGCCCAGTAATAATTATTCCTTTAGTCCCTGACTCTGTAATTCAAGGAACTGAAACAGAGAAATCTATAGTGCATTTGGGGATGAGGCACAATGGAGTGACAAAGAAAGCTTGGAATTAATAAAAACCCACATAATTCTGTATAAATCATGCATGGCCCACAGCATCTACCAGGAGAAAGGCTAAGGTGCTCTCTAAAGGAGTGGAGTGCCTTGTAAATCATGCAGCGAAGAGAAACTCCATGAAAACACCAGGAAATCCATATAAATCATGGGGTCTTGAGCCTCTCGATGCCTCTTTGCTGTCAGGGAGTCCAAGTGCAGCTTAATTAGAGGAGGAGATGAGCTTTCCTGCTGCCAGACGGCTCACCTTGCTCCAGTGCCTCCGATTATCCCAGCTGAGGACAGCATTTCAACAGAAATTAGTGTCTTTGTTTAAAATGTGTATTTAGGGGCCTGCCTTTGAAAGCCATACTTAGGAAATGCTAAAAAGAGGATTGGACATGCATATTCCACCTGATCCAAGAGCTGCAGATAATTTTTGCTAAGCCCGGAGGCGATGTTCATCTCTGTTGCAACTGCTTCACATCTCGCACACGCTGATTTGGGAATGAGCTTTTGGGGAGCCCCCCGGTGATTCCATCTCCTCATGCCACCTCCTTCCTGCCACTCCACTGCTCCGAGGGCTGTCCTGGAAATGTGACAGTCTAACAAATTGTATGTAAAAATGTAAACCAAATTCTGCATGACCCACCCGTGTCCTGGGCTGATCCCACAGCAGCGGGGGGGATTGTGCACCTCGGCTTCACTTTCTGAGACCCCACTTGGGACGGTACTTCCAGCTCTGGGGCATCCTTCGTCACAAGGATAGGGAGCTGATGGAGGGAGTCCAGAGGATGCCACAGAGATGCTCCAAGGGCTGCTCTGGAGCCAGGCTGGGAAAGCTGGGGGTATTCACCTGGAGAGGAGAATCCAGGGAGACCTTAGAGACCCTTCTAGTGCCTAAAGGGGCTCCAAGAGAGCTGGAGAAGGACTTTGGACAAGGGATGGAGGGACAGGACAAGGGGAAATGTCTTCCCACTGACAGAGAGCAGGGTTAGATGGGATATTGGGAAGGAATTGTTCCCTGTGAGGGTGGTGCGGCCCTGGCACAGGTTGTCCAGAGAAACTGTGGCTGCCCCTGGATCCCTGAAGGTGTTCCAGGCCAGGTTGGACGGGGCTTGGAGCAACCTGAGATAGTGGAAGCTGTCCCTGCCCATGGCAGGGGGTGGAACGAGATGAGCTTTAGGGTCCCTTCCAACCAAACCATTCCATGACTCTCAGATTCTATAATTCCTTGCATCGAGTGCCACAATTGAAAATGTGAGCACTGAGAAGTTGGATACCAGGAAGACAGACTTGAACTTTGCTTTCCTGTGTGTACCCTTCCCTGAAGCTTTTCATCACAATGCACAGACTGTCTCCTGCAGGATTCATGACTCACTGAGCACCTGGTGGGATTTGAAAGGCCTTGGCATCGTCCCCATCAGACCCTCTGTGCCCCACGAGCAGCGATCTGCCCTTGTTTGGTTAGAGCCTGGTCGTGTCTCCGTAGAGACAACATCCCTGCAGCCCTCACAGGAATACACTGATCCTCCCCAAGCAAGCACAGACAACAGCTGAGAATGAGGTTGCAGCTTTCATTATTTTCTAAATGACTAATAAATGCAAAAACATCTTGCAGTCTCCTGAGGCAGATCTTTATATAACCCTGTGATCCTTCAGCAGGGCTTTCCGATCCGGATTCCATTCCTCCCCGAACCACCAGAGATCAGTTTGCTTCTGCTGCTGAAATGCAACCCCAAAATGCAGCATCCAAACGGAGGTCCTCGTTATTCCAAGGCTTGTCACAACAGCACAAAGGCTGAGGCTCCACAGCAAGCAGCCGTAAATGGTTTTGTACTCCCTGTTCCTCACCTTGTCCTCCTCCATTTACAACCTCCTTCTTTTTAATTGGGAATGTCACTATGGACACCTGGGCTGCTGTGTTTAGCCTGGGATCCCTGGCAGCACTGAGGGAGAGACAAGAGCCTTTCTTATGTGTGGTCTGTATTGGATACGTGGGATGTAGGTAAGATACATGCAGGAAATTCTTCCCTGTGAGGGTGAGGAGCCCTGGCACAGGGTGCCCACAGAAGCTGTGGCTGCCCCATTCCTGGAAGTGTTCAAGGCCAGGTTGGACGGGGTTTGGAACAACCTGGGATAGTGGGAGGTGTCCCTGCCCACAGCAGGGGGTAGAATGAGATGAGCTTTAAGGTCCTTCCAACCCAAACCATTCTGGGATTTTACATGGGCTGACCCGCCCTTATCTGAAGGCCATTTTCCAACCTGAAACAGAATTATGCTCCACATCCCTTCAGGCAAGAGGGCTGGACTCTCAGCCTCACTTTAACGTGATGAAGGAATCTGTGTCAGGGCAAGAAGCTGAGCCCACACCAAAGGCAAACATCCTGCCTAGCAGACAACTCCCTCCACGATGCGTGGTCTGCAGGGCTTGCTGTGCACTGCTATCGGGACACGTCACTTCACAATCTCTCCTCTATTCTCTGAGGGAACCTGCCAACCCCCCCTTCCCAGATAATGTAATCGTAAAGGGACACGGCTGGGTGAAGCAGCTGCAGCCCAGCCCAGGCTGTCCCAGCAGGTTTTGAGCGTGGTGATGTGCTGGAGCAGAGATCCAGTGAGATACAGGACAGGGCCTGGGCTATGGACACTGCTACAACACATCATTAAACTCAGCAAGAGGCACCCTTGGAAGCAGAAAGCAGCTTGGCTGAGTCCTGGCCCTTGCTGATGCATCCATGGGCTGAGTGGGCCAGCAGCTATTTCAGGTTTGCCATTCTGCCTTGGATCACTGTGTGGAGAGATCCAATTGCTGCCTTTGCAGGTCTCTCCTCCTGTGTGGTCAAAACATTTATTTTTTCACGTTACACATGAGCAAACAGGTCAGAACCCGTTATTTATTTGATGCATTTCACGTCCTTCTCTAAGATGTTGGGCTGAGAACTGTTTACAATCTCCATTCACAGATTTAAGGTTTGAAATAATTACCTAAAAAAGCCCAGAAAATATGACTTGCTCCAGAGAGATTCCTGAGGAGTTAATCATAGTTCTCAGCATTCAGGACTCCGGCTGGCCGTGGTTTCTGTGGTATTATTCTGCTCCTGACGGGACATGCTGAGTTCCTAGAATCAGATTTTCAGGGTGAATAGTCAGTTACAAATTCAAGAGGTGGGTGTAACATGAACTCTCTAATTTTCACCTCAAAGCAGTTGTTTATCTGAATCTTCCTGCTTGGAAACTCAATCCCAAGCGTGTTCACCCACAACACCCACAATGGCAATCCTGGCAGGGTAACCACATCCCAAACGCTCCAGCTGAGGCAAATATAGCAGAGAAATACTTGGGGCTGATACAGGAGCCGTTGTCTTTCATGTCTTTCAGGGCAGTTCATACCCACTGAGTGACTGAAACACGCAGGAGGGTAACACAACAACAGCTTTATCCTCTCTGCTTGCAGCAAACACACAGGGTTTATTCATCATAAACATGGGGCACAGAAATGATTTTAAAATGAAACTTCAGTTCCATCACCAGTGTGGCTGCTCCTGCCAAGGGTTCAGCCTGAGGTTGGCCTGCCAAAGATCAGGTCTGATGAAATCTGCTGTTCCACCTTGGCAAGGAAATACTGCCAAAAATGTGACTTTGCACAGAAGTTTCTTTAGACTGTCTTTCTATTTCAGCCTCTTGTCCCTACCATCCCCAGCAGCTGAGTTTATAGAACACCCTACAAGGCAAGACAAGAAGAAATTGCCATAAAACAAAGCATTATTTGATGTCTCCTGAGGGATTAAAGCTTCCTGATCAGGCTCCCAGCGTTATCACCCCACTGGGCTTATGGATAAGTAATGTGTTGTCTCTTTTAAAATGTTTGGACAACAAAAAAAAATCTTTGGACAGCTCTGAAAGAACCTGGCCAGCCCTTGCAAACACACACCTTCCAGGACCTTGGGTTTAACCTGGTAGGTACCTGTTGTGTGTGGTGTGGGAAGAGGTGTGGGACGGAGAGCAGGAAGGGCCATGTGGCAGCAACGGGAGGCAGAGGCAGAGAGAGAAAAGGATGGTGCCTGTAGGTGTGAGTGGAGCCCATCTGGATTTATATTCACTGTTTTATATCAGGTAGACTTGAATTCACAGGTATTTTAATCATAAGTTGATTAAATTCCATGTGGCCTTGAGGAAATGAAATCTCAGAGTTTTAATTCAGCCCCAGCTGTTGGCATGGCCTTACCCCTTCCTTGACTTTTGGGTCTACAGTTACACCTAAGCTTTTAAAAAGGTCACTCCTGGCTTCAGACTGAAAGGTCAGAACAAAATAGACTTTCTGTAGGTACACTGTCTGCCAAAACATGGGTTGACACTGGGTGGACAAGTCTGAAGGTGTAAGTTATCATCATGTCCTGCCTCAGTTTCCCCAACTATGAAAAGATGGTGAAGTATAAAGAATTTAAACTTCCAGAAGAGTCTGAGACCTGGACCCAAGAAACTCTGTTTGATGCAAGTATGAGCCATTTTGTTTCATACACTTATTTTCTGTGGGTGTTTGGTTTAACATTTCATTGATCCGTTT
This sequence comes from Pachycephala philippinensis, assembly GCA_013397055.1. Taxonomy (NCBI): domain Eukaryota; kingdom Metazoa; phylum Chordata; class Aves; order Passeriformes; genus Pachycephala; species Pachycephala philippinensis. The sequence continues at coordinate 238,440 of VWZT01001421.1, read as the reverse complement.
CAGGGACCTCGTTAGTCCCTGTGTTTCAGCGAGGTGGCGGATTAAGCGCAGACCTGAGCCAGGGCTCAAATATACATTGCAAATCCAGGCATTTAAACCCAGCCAGCCTACAGATTCAGCTGTGTAGATTGAGAAGGGAAGTGATTGCTGAGCTGTTACATTCCTTATCTCTGCCTGATCAAAGCGGAAATGGACGGAGGAAATTTCTCCTTCCTGCTTTGCGGGTGAAATTCGCCCCAGAGCGGCAGATTGCAGCTGAGGGTGTCACACCAGGATCTTTTGGAGCCGGGAAACTGGTTTCCAAGGGCGCAGCCCTGCTGCCTTGGAGTCCTTGCACACATATATTTTTAGCCCATCAAGGTTTTGAGGAGGATGGTGGGGAAATGAGATCACCAGGAGAGCCAGGGCCATCACTGCCTCCGACCAGTGCCAAGCTTTCCCGACTGCAGCCCAAACCAGGAGAGCCAGGGCTATCGCTGCCTCTGACCAGTGCCAAGCTGTCCTCACTGCAGCCCAAACCAGGAGAGGCAGGGCTATCGCTGCCTCCGACCAGTGCCAAGCTGTCCTCACTGCAGCCCAAACCAGGAGAGGCAGGGCCATCACTGCCTCCGACCAGTGCCAAGCTGTCCTCACTGCAGCCCAAACCAGGAGAGGCAGGGCTATCGCTGCCTCCGACCAGTGCCAAGCTGTCCTCACTGCAGCCCAAGCAGCGGCCTCTAAACCCAGACCCTTGTGGCCAGAAGTCCCCTCCCGAGCCCAGGAGCTTCTCCCACTGTGCCCAGCCTGACTCCTGAGCAGGCTGAGTCACCGGGCTGGCACCCAGCATCGCTTGGGGCTGCAGAGGTGGGACGGAGAGCAGCCCTCGGCCTGGGCAGTGTGTCCCTGCTGCCAGAGAAAGCCACAGCACAGCCCCTGTTCCCTTTAATCATAGGAATGATGAAATCAGCCTCGCCTCGGCAGGGAGCAGCGAGTTGAGCAGGTAGGGCTGCTCCCCGGGGGCACATCTTTGGGTGCTGGACACGGGCACAGCGCTCACCATCAGCTGCTGCCTTGGCAGCTTTAACGCTGGTGCAGATGTGTGGGTGGGGGAAGGAAAACTGCCTGGAGTGTAGGACACAGTCTGCTCCCAGCACGGGACAGGTCCCAAAAAATGCAAAGCCTTGGGACACGAGGCATGTCCTGGAACTCCCCTACTCCCTCCTCTGGAATGGCTTTGCCACAACTCAGGTTGTGACAAGAGTGAAAACCACCACGGGCCATGGGAAATGGATGTGCTGTAGACTCTCCTGGTAGTTTCGGATGGCTGAGGGCAGGAGCTGATGAACCAGGTCCTCCCTTTCAGTTTCCTCTGCACCCCCATCCAAAAACTGCCCTCACCAGAATTGGTCTAATAGTTTTCAGGAAAAAAAGATGGGAGAAAAGCCCCCGGTTCTCAGCCATAGGCAGGATCCCAGTGGATAGTGAGGAAGGCCGAAGAGAAAGTGGGAATATTCTCCCTATTTTTCCCAGTCAATCTCTTGTTTTCTGACCCCTCGTAGGAGCTACTGCCTGCCAGTGGTTACTAAAGCCCTTCAACACACAGAAAAGGGAGAGAGGAAACATATTTGGGACCTTCCTTCTGCTGCAGGTTCCTATTGAACTGGAAGGTATCACTGGTGTGAAGAGGACACCACCACAGGAAATTCTGGGTTTCTTCAATCTGCTTCTCAACAATTTCCATTTTCTCTTTCCTTTTTCTTATTTCCTCTTTCTTTGTTCTTCTTTTTATTTTTCATCCCCTCTCAGACTCCGCTGTGGGGGTCAGTAAAACAATTCTGAATTTAAAGACATGAATAGCAGCTACGTTCGGCCATGCAGCAGAAATCCTGTTATTCAAGCCTTGTGGGATTCCTTCGGTGGTTTCCTATTCCTCCTTCCAGCTTCCTCACCGCCAGACCTCTGGATTGTCAAGTCCCAGCTTGTCCCTACGCGCCTGTTTCCTCCTCCACAACTTCTCCCCCCAGGCTCTCCCTATCCCACACACATTCCTAGCCTGTCTTATGCTGCCCTCTATCCTTGGAATAACCTCCCTCCTACTCCAAGCAACAAACCTCATTCCTCTTTCCCAGCTTTCTGCCTGCAGATCCCAGCGTTGCCCGACCATTCCCCAGTGGGTCTCTCAATCCTGGAATACCCCAAACCCACTCTCCCAGAACACTGAAGTACTAAGCCCTGCAGTGCACTTTGCATTTGGTGTTCCCTCTTGAAACTGGGATTAGCCAGACTCCCGCCTGCCCCAAATCCACACAGCTGGACCCCTGTGGAGAGCCTCTGGCAGGGCTGAACCTGAATGGAATTCCTGCTCACAGCAATAATTCAGCTTTTCATGGGAGCTGACTGACAGAAAATCTATTCCCCGGCTTGGTTTGGGTGGTGAGGGGTCACTGTGCTCAAAGCCCAAGGCTTCAGCTTTGAGCACCCTGCTGGTTTTTGCAGGAATCCCTGGAAGACCAAGTCATCCAGATGAATCCTCTTCTGGAGACCTTCATAATGCTAAAAATAGGAGGAAGAGCAATTCCTTCCATTTGTAAGTACCAGCCCTTCACTGGTAGGTCACTGTAGATCATACAAAGATCTTTCCGCAGAAAAAAATAAAACCAAAACTATCATAAAATGCTTCCTCATGCAGTAAAGTTAATATCTATTTACTAACACTTCCCACTGAGCATTATTGGTTCCTATTTTCTTGAACTGAGTTTGTCACTTTCGTTTTGCCTTCCTATTTTTGGATGTCAAATTTTTATATGTCAAATAAAAAAATACTTCTGAACAACCCCTCAAATCAATGCCCTTTCAACTGATCACTGCTGCAAAGATTCAAAATGCAGATTATTTTTAATTTTACAGATTTTTTTCAGATTATTTTGCAGATTTTCTGCGGTTTATTTTTAATTTTGAAGTTCTCAGTGAACATGTAAAACATTGGGGGTTTCAGCCGAAGCCTCATTCCTGTTTCTGTGTGCTACATACTTCTGCCATATGCTGCAGAGAAAGGAGGATTTCTTTAAGCTCTAATACAGAATCCAAGAAGAAAGAGGGTTTTTTATAGATCTGATCTTTGAAAAGATTAAATTTCCTCTCACTGACTTGCAAATTTGCCCCTACAGGCAATGCTGTCTGTCCCTGATGAACACTCAAAACCTCTCAGCTACTTTCTGTTTTCCTACAGATATTGCAATCTTGATTAACAGACTCATCTTTTATTTTCTCATCCAGGGCAAATTTATCTGAATTCACTGTGGTGGCACAGAGAGGCTGGCTGGGGCTAACACTGGGAGTTGTAAGTAAGCAGATAATTCTCTATATTAACTTCGCTTTGGTTTTTTTCTTGTGTTGAATGGACCCTGTTTTGATTAAATCAGACACGAGCAAATCTGAAATGAATTCTGTGAACTGGAGGGATCTGCACTGCTGTAAATGAAACCAAACTCTGTCTCTTCTGCCACAGTGAAGTTACATGCTTTAGATGATGACAAATTTATTTCCTCTTTCTTTACTTGCCTGTGAGACTCTGTGCACACGAAAAGGACACGGTGCCTCCCCCAAAAACTGTACACTTTTCACTCCACGATTATATTGCAACCATTACTAACACTCATCAGCACAACACTGTAATTGTCTTGCAACCAAGACCCTAAAAATAGCTCTGCAGGGAAGGTGCATTGTTCTGTGCTTGCACATGTGCATCCGACACTAAATTGAGAGCCACAAATCCCAGCTCTCAAGGTAAAAAGACCCCACCACGTTTCCTGACTAAAGCCCTTCAACACACAGAAAAAGGAGAGAGGAAACATATGGACCAGTCATTCCTTAATGTGGGATTGTCTGCATCCCTCTGACTTTCAACTCATCCCAGATTTGCATCACACCCAGGAACCATATGTTGGATTTGCCTCTGCGGACAGTTCAAGGCCAAGGCAAGTTGAGGTTGTTTCCTGGCAGGTTTCAGCCTCTTCCAGCCTGGCGTGGCCAGACCTTGGCTGGGCAGGCAGCAGCACTGGCCAAGGTCCTCCTGCACCTTGGCTGGAGCTCGGCAGGCAGAAGGGACTGTGAGTCCTCCCCAAAGTCACTTGGACTCACTAAAACTGACAATAAAGGTGGTTTGAGTCAACCTAAACTCGCCTGAAGAACTCACACGATGCAGCTCGCAGCAGAGTTATATGGAGAGGAGACTCCAGCTGAGAGGGAAGGATAAAATTGCCCAGGCAGGACCTCCTGCAAGGCCTGGTGACTTGGTACCCCCGGGGGATTTTGGAGTGAATGGATGCAGTGAGGTCTAGAGGAGGATGGGTTTTGTGGAGACCAAAAGCCAAACTGTGTTAGAGCCTGGCAGAAGGCATGGAGAGAGTAATTTCAGGGTACAAACCACCTTCTCCAGAGCTCTTCCCTGAAACAAAGGGCACTGTAAGGATACAATTCACAGGACAACCTTACAAACCATGCATTGACAAATTCAGAGGATGCTCAGAAGCAGGATAAGTTATTCTGGAAAGTTGTTCCTGAGCCCAACAATGACACAACTGGACAAGCAATGGCATTTTCTGCCTCTCTTTCACTTGCTGCTAAAATATCTGTACTAAAACTTGTATCAGTGGGAACACTGTGAAGGTTAAAGGCATGTTCTGGGAGCATCACTGAAGGATGCTGTGGTTCTTGCTGCACTTACAGGACTTCCAAAGGATATTGGTGAAATACTGCTTTCACTGATATCAAAAGCAAAATTCTCACTGACATCCACAGGGCTGTGACTTTTCAATCTCTGGCTTCTGGATACATCTGGATATGTTCCCCTCCGTGTTCCATGTCTGGAGAAGTCACATGTCATTTCCCAGGAATGAGCCAAGAGATACTATAATTTTTTCCTTGAACTTACTGGTACAGCACTTTGTGTGTGTTATTCACTGCCTTTAATGCTCACATCCCTGCTCAATCCTCTGTTTCTAGGATAAAAAAAAACCTACTCACCAGAACTGTGCTTGGTCAGAGGTTGAAATAGGTTCTCTGCAGTGGGGGGTTGTTACTAATTATCCAGGAAGAAGAGGATTGCAAATGACTTTTCCTTAGGCAGGCCAGAGTGAGAAAGGAAAGCTGTCTTCCCTTGTCTTGATCAATGCATGGTGAGGTCCCCCTTGATCTGGCAGGGCTGCCATGAAGGTAAAAATGATAATTTTCAAATGGAAGTGTTGAGCTGCTTCATGCTAATTGCTTGCATCTCCTCAGGACAGGGAAGACAGCCAGGAGAAGCTTTTCAATACTCTTTAAAATGCTTGGGTGCTCAATCCCACTTACTTCGACGTGGCAGCTATGTCAAAACCTCCTGGGCAGCCTGAGCAACTCGTCCCACAAAGGGCTTTTTTTTTTTTCAGTGAAACACTCAAAACGTGCTCAGGAGTTGAAACCTAGATGAACACTCAGTCTCCAGTCCAAAACCTTGTTATGCCTTGTTTGGACTGATGGCAATTGTGTAATCCCCTCTTGGTCTGCCCTTTGCTGCAGTAACTTCTGCTTGTACTCAATCCTAATTCTTAGGACTGGGTGCATCAAGGTGTGATCCCACCAAAAAACACAGAAGGTGGGGAAGCGCCACTTGTTACTGGAAGCCTGGAGGAACAGCAGAGAAAGTGGAAATACAGCAAACAGGATGCTGGCACCCTGGCCCGAGCTTCCTGTAGGAATAAAATTCAGCTTCTTCAACCTGAGGATAAATAAGCGACTGAGGAGCAGCTGGGACAGCCTGAAGATTTGTTCAATTTTCTGTGAGCAGAAGCCTGAAGATAAAATATCTGCTCCAGAGCAAATGAGCGTGAGGTAGGAGTGTCTGGTTAACATTCAACAGCCTGGGGTTTGCAGGACTTCAGACGAGCTGTAACAGGGTTTGTTTGAAGCCTGAAAACTGACAGATCTGAAAGCTGTGGCAGAGACCACGGGTTAAAACCTGCTCATCTCACATACATGTGTAATCTCAAGGAGCAGCTTTTGTGAGGAGAAGACTTGACCCTTTGTCTAGTTTTGACACATATTTTCCTTTTCAATATCATTTTGAAGAGTATCTGTTGCTGAGCAGAGCTTATTGGGAATATCTGCTGGCTTCTGAGACTGTTATTATAAGCAGGACTTGAGCTACAGAGAGATCAAACAGTCTCCAGCTGCTGAACTTCCAGTGCCCTTTCCAGCAGCTGTTGGTATTTTACAGCTCCCAGGATTTATACATTGCAAACAAGCCTTTTGTACAAAGCAGATATGATTTTCATAGGCCACAAAGACAGGCAGCCCCAAATCATGGCTCACAAGTAACACATTGCAAGATTCTCTGTCACGTTCAGAGCTGTGCACTCTCCCTGCTCTGGGCAGGATGGGGGAGGAAAGCACGGTGCTGGTCTGATGGGACCTGGCTGCTCAAATCTCAGAGGGAGGGAAAATTATTTTAGATGTTTGACACTATGGTGCAGATTAAGAATTCCCTTGTGGGGGATCTGTGTCCCTTCTGCCCGGTGTCCTTTGATGTCCTGGGCTCTGGTCCAGAAGAGACCTCTGACTAGGGGATGTCATGGAGAAATTCAAGCAGCAGCCAAGGAGGAGCAGGCAGAGATGGACAACATGGAGCTGGGTTGAGATCTCACGCTTGGTGACAGCAAACCAGGACAAAGCCAGTGTGCTATGAGCTCAGCCAGTTTACTGAGATTGGAAAAGCTGCTAAAACCAGGCTCTTTATTCTGGGGAATGTAGGGTGACCTTAAACAACACACTGATTTTTTTTAAATGAACAGATGTGCTATTGAGAGTCAGAGCTGGCATCCACAGCTGCCACAGGGCAGCGGGCCTAGCAGATGGCTGAGCTGTCAGCTAGGTTCTTGATCCTGCTTTGTCCAACAGCTCTGCCTTGCCGGTGAGTTTGGAGCCACGGTAGAGCACAGGCACAGACCCTCCAGAGCTTATGGGAGCTCAGGTGCAGCAGCACCTCGTTTGAGGTGTGTATTATTGCTCTGCTCCAGCCAGCCAGCCCTGCCGAAGTGTGTGTGTGTGTGTGTGAAGGGATGGAGCTCAGAGCTGCTTCCCTTCTGTCCTTCCCAGCTTGTTCCCAGCAAGGCTGGTCTGCAACCATTTTGCTGAGTATTCAGCAAGGGAATGGGGACAATGGGGGATTTGCTCCTCGTTATTTAGAATAACATGTTCACCTTCCCTCCAATGGTGGCTGACAAAGTTACTCAGCTCATGGGTCTGCAGCCTAGAGAGTTCCAGAGGGGTCATCACTAGGCCCGGGGATAAAGCGGGGAACAAGCTGGAGTGGAAGTGCATCCTCCCAGTGCCAGAATGGAGGATTTGGCCAGCAGGTCACTGATGGCCATCAAAGGCTGCCACTGTAACAGCCTCTGGGCAAATCACTCAACCTCCTCAAGCCCAAGGGAGGAGAAGGGGAACGTCAACACAGCCAGTGCAGAGCAGTTCTGTTTCTGCCATGCCCCTTCTCTAGCCCTGTGTAAGCTGGAATATGCACTTAGCAAGGTCAGAGATGAGCCCAAGCCCTCAGCATGAACAGATCACCCCAAACTTCCATGGGTTTTTCACATACAGTGACACTGGGAGAAGCACAAGCTTGTCCCAAATTAACGTGTCCCTGTTGCCATAAAGGCAGAGGGTGGCTCTGCCATACAGAAATGTGCATCTCAGAAATCTTTTCCAGTGACAATGAGTTGAAAACACTGATTATGCAATTGTCTGACCTGTGACGCCACAGTTGAGTGTTTTAATGCACAAAGAACAGCAAGGCTGTTCCATGACTCCCCAACATGTTGCCACTGGCTTTGATTAAAAATATAATTCGTACAGAAATTCTGAAAAGGAACAAACCCTCAAAAATTCATGGTTTGTTTCTAGTAACACACTGTTATAGGAAAGCTACCTAAAAGGCACATCAACCAAAGATTAAATCAATTTTTGCTTCCCTTGCTTGCGTGTTGCTGAAGAGCCAGAGCCCTGCAGCTCACTGCAGCCTGTCTCGCCTTTCCTGGTGGCTGTGCCTCGCCTCTCTGCTGTGCTGTCACACAGCCATGCTAATGCTTAGCAGCAGGAACAGTATTTAAGCATATTATCAAACTCCACCAGTTATTCATATACTCCACTGCACAGACACACTGACAGAACATGATCAGAGCATGAATCACAGGCCCTTTGGTCTATCTTTTTTACACTCAGCAACTATTTCCTTTCTTTGCTTCCAAGCAGGTTTTTGAAAGTGACATTTGACTGTGCCAAAATATGTTCTGATTGTGCTTGGTTATAGCAGCCTATAAGCCACATTGTCCTCTCTGTAAGTGTATCAAAGTATGAGCCCAAAAGGTAAAAACATAATCTCTCCACAACATGCTTTCCTTTGCCAGTGCTGCAGAATCATTTATTCAGGGCAAATGGGTTTTCCACGGAAAGGACCCCCTGTGAGGACTGAGACTCTAAGGATTGCTTTAATGCTATTCCCATGCCAGCATTAACTCAATTCCTTTCCCTGTACCCACAGGGAGGATTTCTCCCTCTCTCTGCACAGGTTAACAATCATAAATCTGCTTTCTCATGCACTACCAGGCTCTCGCTGTATCTGAGCTGGTCATGCCTTTCCTCCCCTGCTCTTTCCAGTGTGACACAGCATCACAGGGTGGTAACAGAAGAACAAGGATCCCACCAAGCAGTGCTGGGTTTGCTCCAGAAATTCAGCGTGTCCTGCTCTGGATCCTCCTTAAAGCAGAGGAGGCTGCAGGTAGAGTGAACGTCAGGGTACAATCAATTCTGTCAGCTCGATGTGTCAGCACGCAAATGTCACCGGTTCTGGTGCCCAGCACTTCCCCGTGGTTCTTTTGTGGAAAGGACAAAGCCTGTCACTGTAACACTCCCTTCACCCAGGTAACAGCCCGTGTCTGCCCCTGTATCCTTCCCTTCCGTGCTGAAAGACAATCTTGCTCTGACCTTGAGATTTCTGCCCCTCCAGCACGAGAGGCAGACGGTGTGCGCCGTGTTTGTGCGCTCCGGGAAGGCACCACGAGCACTGCTCCAGAAACATTCCTGCACAGATGGAAGCGTGAGTGCAGTCCTGGATTAATGACAGGCTACATAATCCCCCCCTGGCAGTCAGTGGCCTTCTGCTGCCCAGACAAATGTCAGGTTTCGATCAACCAGAAAAACCCGCTGCCTACCAGGACTGTCAACAGCTCAGCCCAGCACTTTGCTGTTGAGAGGTGAATGGGAGAGATGGGGAAACTGCTTTTCAGGTTTTGAGCTATCAAATGGACAGGGTTGCATCTTGCATCTACTCCCTGCTTGTGGAATTCCATCTTGGGCTTTGCTAAACTGATAAAGCAGCACCAGCATAAAAGGGGAGACTGACTCTTGAGATGCAGTCCAGCACCCCGAGGATGTGATGTTTCTTTCTGAGGCTGCTGTCACAGCACTGCCGTTAACTCTCAGGAGTGCTAGAAACAGGACAGGAAAGCTCCAAAGAATCCTGTTAGTATTTTGCCTTGAAAGTCACAAATGAAGATGGGAAATACATTACAGAGAAAGGCTTGTGTTACTTTTCTGTGTATCCAAAGCTAATGCCAGTTGATATGGGGTTATGATTCCAGCTGGGAAATGCAAATGACTTTATAAACCAGAAGGTTTTCTCTCTCCAGCCTTGGTAACTCCTGTTAGTTCTTTCACTCCACTCCTCTTTGTCTCATTCCAGGAGCAGCTGGACTAACTGATGGTTGCTTTGCACAGCACATCCCTGCATTTCACCCACTGCATTGTTCCAAATGGATTCAAACAGTCTGGTACAGCAATCCTCAGGCAAAGCACACAGTGCCTTCTGCACAAGCTGGGGCTGGCTGAGCAGATCCTCATTCAGGAATGAAAGAGGTTGGGTCATCCCTTCACAGGTTGCCTTGTGCCCAAGGGGATGTTAGGCTGAGAGACACTTCCAAGTGCCAGGGCCAGAGACAGGATGTCTAATAAACCTCTCATTTTGTGAGAGAAGCACAAAGAATTAGGAAATACACGACCTGGAACTAGACAAATCGGCACCATTTTTTATTGGGCTGTATTGCCTCCTGAAACCTTTATTTTTGCAGGATAACCACGGAAACAGGGAGTTGCAGAGGGGGAAGAGCAACATGAGTTTTCACCTATGACATATATAATAAAGTGGAAGGGCAAGTAATGGAAAGCGGTGAACAGCAAACAAATGTGCTATGAATAGGCAGTTACTCATGTTTGCATTCCAACACCATTACTGAATGCACATCTTCCACTTGCAGATGGCAGAGGTCTGCATCCTGTGCAGGGATCCTGTCCCTGATGGGAAATCACAGAGGGACTGGGTCGAAATGCCTGCTTCCATTGCTTCTGCTTCCCTCTCCAAGAACTTTCAAAGGTGTAGGATTATGCACAGGCTTCCTCCCAGCAGTATTTCAGTGCCTGTGGGGCTGGGAAGCTACACCAGAGAAGATCTTAGGCCGTGATGAGGATTCTGCACTGCTGCTACCTGAGTTCTTACATCATTACACTTCTCTTTCCATGTTAGATACCAAAACCTGAACCCCGGCTTAATGTCTCCAGGGTTTGTGGACAGTAAGAAGGCACCAGAGTTGCTGCTTGGGTCTCCTGCCCCAAGGGAAGAGGAGTGCAGAATTGGATATAAAAGGGGACCGTTTACTCCTACCAAACTGGGCTGACTAAACTGATGGCAGGTATGACTCAGGATGCCTTTGGTGTAGATAGAGCTGCAGAGTTTGAGTTTCTACAGCAACCCACTTCCTCATGCATAAAATGTTCTCTCTTACACACGCTCCTGAAACTGACTTTTAATCAGACAGTTCAGTTAATAAAATGCAAATGAAGTGCACCTTCAGCTATGCGATAAATCTCACTTGCTCTTTACTATTCCTTAGTCAGGCAAAAATCCTACTAACTGATCATTTATCCAATTTCAGACTGGAAAGTAAAATGGAGAGAGATTGTTGTAGTCATCTAATATTAGCAGCATGCATCATTAATTTTGCACATATGTTTTTGTCATAACATAATGAAAGTAGCTATTGTAACAGCCACGCAGAAGGGAGCATTCTGTTCTTTCCAAGAACCTAAAATCTGCATTTCCCAACTTTTATAATAATTACACCATAGTCATCACTCCTACAACCTACTCTATCCTTAGATTTCAACTTATGGATGGAGATCACTGCCTCAATATTACTTTGAAGCCAACAACCATGAGATTACTACTATTATTTTTCATTGCTACTAAAACTATTTAGTGCATTTCCTGTTGCAGGACAGCACAAGGTATATTTTGGTTTTATCAAGGACAAAACCTTCACCCCTGCAGTTGTTTCTAAGCCCCACACGTTCTGTTTGCCACAGGCTTGGCCTGATGGCAATTCAGAGGAATGGCCACAAGTTTCTGCAGCTGCTTTTCTGGGAGAAATTAAACATTAGGGTGAGGAAAATAAACTGAGGTTGTCCTGTTCTGCAGAATTAAACAGTGGCAATTACAGGCACTGAGAACCTTGGGATGTCTGGGCAGGAAAGATAAGGGCTGGGAGAAAAAATAACAGCCATGTTCACTTAGAGACACTAAGAAAGTCAGTGACTTTCTTGTTAATTATTGATAGGGCATGGGGCCTGAATAATTTCTTTCCAAATCAATGCCAGAAAACTTAGTAAATGGAGAAAATCCTGAAATCTGAGTCTAAGCCTGCTGCCTCTAGGGAGTGGAAAGAGAATGTCTTCAAAATTCAAGGCCTGGACTTCCCACTTCTCAAACCAGAACAGAGAGGAGGGGTGAGGATATAAGCATGGGAATACAAGATTTCACTATTCATTAATATTTAAAAGCTGAAACAAAGATGTTTGGTTCACTTCTCTTAAGTAGGACCATGCTGCCATCACAAAGGGGCAGTTCCAGCTCAGAGTCTCTTCACTTGGGCCCAGGATGGATAAATCAGCTGGGTTTATGGTAAGAGAGGAAAGAAAGTGCTGACCAAGATATACAAGTTTAAGTGAAACAAAAATCTTAAAGCAAGTTTTCCACAAATAGGTGAATCAAAATCTGCCTTTTTATCTGGGTACACACCTTCCCAGCTTCAGTGTGAGCCAAATGAACCTCCACAGCCTTAGAAAGTAAAAGCTTTCAAAGGGTTCTGGTCCCATTTGGACTGGTGTGAATCTAGATCATGATAAGAATCATTCTGCATTTATATCAGTTCAGAATTTGGCACACAGTCCTGACTTCTGTGCTGGCACACAGAGCTGCTCCTGTGCTCCGTAACAGCCTTTTCTAGGAGCTGTATTACTCACACCACAGATATGAAACTCTGCACTAAACAGGCATTTCAGGAAACACCAGGCCTCCCACTGGTATGCAAAACCCACTAGGATCTGATACTAAAATGACCACCTCAGGGCTTTCAGGAACCATTATAATAGAAAAGGCTTGTTTTGGGAACCTCATTGCTTGAACTCCAAAATTCCAGGTGAAGCTGCTGCTGAATGTGGCCCGGCAGGAGGAGGAAATGTAACCGAAGGAATGGGAGATGAGAAGCATCATGTCAAAGACTTGGGAGCTCAGAGAACACACAAAAGAGCAGAGGAGCTGACAGGCCACCCTCAGCCAGGAGAAGGATGACCTCCCCATCCAACTGCAGGCTGTTATCCATAGGGGATGGTTAAAGGCTCAGGATTCATCGAGGCAGGGCATCAGCTTCCTCAGGTGACTCACAAGAGGCTCCCTTTCAGAATATGGAATGAATAAAGAGCACATGGGGATGATGCATGAGCTTCACAGGCAGATTTACTGTAACTCAAACACAGTCCTCAGATAACAAAGGAGACTGAAAAGCCTCCTGGTTAAAGCAAAGGAGCTGCTGTCACAAATCCCAAGTTCTGTCCCTGCTTCCCCACTGATATTCAGTATGAGCCACAGCAAGTTGGGGTGGCATCTTTTTGAAGTGCAAGCTCTTCTTTAGGAACCTGTGAGTGTACAAACAGATTTTTTGATGCTTAACTTTAAGAAGCTGTGGCCTGAGTTACAGAGATCAACTGCAACACAGGTATGTTAAGGGAATCTTATTAGCAGCCTTTCACAGGATGAACATAGGATTCCCGACCCTTCATTAGGAACAAGGGAACTTGTTGGATGCTGAGGAATGCCTGGCCCAAATGATGAAATGAAGGATGGGCCTCCTGAGGCAGCTCCTGGATGTGAAGGAGCTGACAGGAGGGCCAGCAAGTGGATGCTGGAGGATTAGCTCAGCCATTTGAAATGGCACTTGGAAGGGCTGGAGAACACCCTGGATAAAACCGAGAAGGAAAAGTGGGTATGAAGCATAACAACAGGTTTTTTTCTGCCTTATTCTTCAGGGAAATGAACCCAGCCAACCATTACAGCTCTTCCACTCAGAGCACCTTTTGGGATGCTCAGATTTACTCAGCTCATCTCCCCCACGGTTTCTTATATTGTCTTCCAGCATCTCATACAACCTGGGATGGATTTAATTATTCACTTCACCCTCCCACCTGATAGCAATAGTCATTTCACAGGAATTTTTAGGGATCTCTCTACATAAAGACATTGTATTTCCTTGACATTCTTTATTAATTAGACCCACTTTTACATAATAATGCTGGTAGGCCTCTGCTTATAACATGTCTCCCTCTGCAGCCATGTAACTCTTTTCTGTCCAGCCTTGGGGAATGCTTCTCCCTCTCCTGCACCTGAATTGTTTTTTATTTAATGTAATTGGAGAAGTTTTAAATCTGCACCAGAGCAGCCATGTGGCTGTCTGCTGCTTCTTCTGAAGTCAGTGTTAACTTCCACAGGATGTTAAACTCACAGATGCCTCATATGCTTCAGAATTTATTAACTGAGTCTCAGATTCCTTCTAAAGAAGCACAAGTTTCCAGTGACATTTTGTCCTGCTGCTGCTAACGGCTTGTGTGATCCACAAAAACCTTTTCCTGTCTGCAGGCATTAGACCACAGGGTTCAAACTTAGATCTCTCTGCTCGGAATGACTCAGTCACTAAATGCCAAAAGGAGAAGAGGGCTTTGGAGGGAGTTCATCAGGCAGAAATAACCGTTTCATTTTTCTTTATTCTCTCCCATTCTCATTCTCCCAGTCTGGGGAAAGGAAAAAAACCCCATTGTCTACTTGGATCAATGCTGTGAGACTCCAGCATGCTGCACAAACAGGAAGGGGCCGTGTTTTTCTAGGTATTAACTCATGGCAGCACAGTGAAGTGTTGCCAACTTGTGCCACTGCCCAAAAGAGCTGTGTGAATTCTGAGGGTGAGCAGGAGGCTTTGGGAAGAATCACTGCTGGGCCGAGCTCCCGTGGGCCCATTGAAAACCACACATGGAGCTCGTGCTGCTCCGGAAGCACCTCGGATGAATTCTTTGGGTTTTCAGTCTGTTGCCAGGGCAGGGTTTAGCTTCTCACCCAACTCTGTGCACCAGTCTTGGCCTCTCCCTTCTTGGAAAACTGCAAGGTGAGGAGAGCAAGGTGAGGAGAGCAAGGACAGGGGAACAAGGTGAACCACCTGCCCAAGAACAGCAGGCAACCTGCCCCTCGGATACCTGAGGTGAGGTGCAGTTGCCATGGTCTCTATTTTAGATGACCCTCTTTGGTCTGGTTTCAACATGTTGGGCCCTCCTGATAAACATTATCCATAAGTTTGCTGTGGCTGTCCCATCCCTGGAATGTTCAAGGCCAGCTTGGACGAGGCTTGGAGCAACCTGGAATAGTGGAAGGTGTCCCTGCCCATGGCAGGGATGTGGAATGGGATGGTCTTCGAGTTCCTTCCAACAATCATTCCATGATTCTGTGATTTTATGTTTGTTACAAAGTCTTTTTTCACACTTATTCCCTTTTTTCCAACTAGCCGGAGGACAACTCTTAACAAGAAAAGAAAATCCATGGCAAGATGAAAAAGGCTCATGCTAAAGCAGAGCGTGACCTCAAAATGACAACTGCCAGCCTCAATGGGATGAAATGAGCAAAACTTGGAAGATGTTCTAAGGAATTTTCATGGTTTAATGTGTCAGTTGGAACGGAATCTCCCAGGGTACGAAATCCTACTGGGTGCAGTTGTGCTACGTCACAGCTCTGACAGCATCAGCTACAGCTGAAAAGTCCCTTGACCATGAATTCAGTGGGAAAATTCACAGTCATACCCAGATCTCTTCAGCATTAACCCAATGACAAGCACAAGTACAGTTCAGTAATTCAGGCAGACAGAATCAGAAATACAAGATTTTGTTTCCTAAGTCTTTCTCTGACTCATTGTCTGATATTTGTAATTCATCTTCCACACTCACCCACATATAAAATGTGTATAATCACCGGGAAGTTATGAGGCTTAAATGATTCATGTTTATGTAAGGCCTTCTGATCCTCACACAAAAACTGTTTTAGAATTGCAAAATATTATCACAAATTAGAACTTTATTTTAGTGTCACTATTGACTACTTCAGTGATGGGTCTGCCAGCACTGCTCTGAGAAACCTCCCCTTAGAAATTAACTTCCTGGAATACAAATATCCAGCTCTATATTATCCAAACCACTAATTTACCTAGTTAATGAGCTAAGTAGCAAAGGCAATGTGTACAATCATTAATACATACTGCAAGCTTTGCTAATTCAAATTCTCCACAGGGAGTACAAGATCATTGTACTTCAGAGCAAGGCCACCAGGACACTTAAATGACAGAAGAAAAATTAAGTGTTTTAGTCCTTCAGAGCTGCAAACAGGTTCAGCTTCCCAGGCTGCTTGAGACTTTCCGTGCAGACCAGTTAATGATGGGGTAAGAGAAGCTTCCACAAAGGAAAAAGGGACTTAAGTGCCCTGCCAGTCCCACTAAGGAGACAGGACACTAAATCTCAGCTGTTCACTCCGGAGCAGAAACACTAATTTGGCTTAATTCATTTTCTGTAACATCCTACCTTTGCCATCCCACAACAGGAAGATTGTGCAGCTTTGACTTTTTGATAAGACTGAGTAGGCATAAAAGATTAATACAGCCCTTTAAACCTACCCTGTTAGTATGGAGTCTGGAGCCTATCACTATTTAAACTCTTAAATAACAGAACCAGCTGAGTTCTAGTATTTATTTTTCCCTAGGCAGATGCTGGTGTTTTTTCTACAGCAGATTCTGACTTCTCCATGAGCTTGTGAAACCCCTGGGCTTGGAAACATTTGCCTTTTAGCTTCCAGTGACTGAACAGTTCAGCCAGCTCTGAATCCAGCTTGTCTTGTGTATTATCCACTCACTGGAAACTCCACTGTGAAGTCTGGGGAACTGGGTGCTCACTGCAGATCTCCTGCCATGCTGCTCTGACCAGAACAAAGGTGATGTGTTCCAGGATCCTCCTCAGGCAGTCAGCAAAGATGTCTGAAAGACCTTTCCATGGTCTCTACTGTCCTCCAAGGCACTGTCCCTCTCACTCTGGAAGGAAAGGTGGTAAATCAAATAAGAAATGAGGCCACAGTTCACAGGATGTGCAGTGTTACCATTGTGAATTAAAATATTTATTTCATCCAAGTATTTCAGTGATCAAATATTTAACTAAACACTCAGCATTTCAACAAAAACATGACACATAGACCTAGATTGCAGCTATTTCCCTCAAGTAACCAAATCAGCTTGATTATATTCCTGAAGGCCAAATTCCAACATCTTACAGGAAGCCAACCATGCTGCAGATAACATCAGCTGTCTGCTGAAACACCTGGCCAGGCATTCCTGCTTTCTTGGCACAGTATTCCCAGCTGTAGATCTCTCCCAGGAAATAAAATCCAGTTGAGCTGACAAATATATAGAAAAGGGAGTGAAGAAATTAAGATTCTTGTTCATATACCCAAAAATTTCTCTCACATCTCCTGCTCACAGACACTGCTGTGCTCATGTGTGTACTCCAGTCACTCCAGGTAGTGAAGAGCTGGACAAAGACCTGGAAGCTGAGGTTATATTTGAATAGAATGCTCTGAACATGTTCTAACGACTAATACAAATTGATAGCATCAATAATAAGGAACATTTCCATTTCAATTCACTTTAGAAATGTGAGCTATGGAAGGTTCATCCATATCAGGAGATAGGTCCATGTTGTCAGACACCTTGCAAGTGGGAAAACAGGTAGAGGAGCTTGTCCAGTGGCACAGAAAGCAGCAAGGTCAGTTCCAGCAGGGCAGGGCCACAGGAAGAACACTGTTGCCATGGCTGAGATGGCAGAGCCCACGGAGATGCCCCAGAGTGGAAGCAAAGCTGGAGATGGACAAACAGCTCATGGAAGCAGAGAAGGATAAGCTCAGTGTAAGCATGGAGTCTGCAGAAATCCAGGGGGAGAGACCAGCAGGGAATTCCTCACCAAACCAATGCAGCCACAGGTGCAGTCATGGGCACAAGGCAGAATCCAGCTCTCCAGTGGGAGCTGCTGATGCCAGGAAGCAGCTGTTGGCAGCTGATGCTGAACACTGCCTATCCTGGCTGATGGAGCAGGCATCCCCCACACAAAGGTCAGGACACTCTGCACTCCCCCGGGCTACTACAGTCATACCAACCGGAATAAACTGAGTTTGCCAGGGAGGGAGGATATCTTGGCCCTTGAAGCCTTACTCAGCATCGTATGACTGACCTCTCTCTTCCAGCTGAACTCCCATGCTCATGTTCACCGGCTGGAAGATAACCTGGCTGAGGCCAATGCCCAGCTGGCTGCAGTGGAGGCGAGCCAAGCTGGAAATAAAGCCATCAGGCTCCAAGGTAAATTCCTTGACAGCTTTGTGCAATGTTATCTCCCTCGGATCCTTCTCTTCCCCTACATTTCATTCAGCTCTGGCAGCCCTGCCCTGTCTCCTCTTGCAGATCTGCCCAATCCTTCTCCCTCACTCCAGTCACATTGAATTAGTTCCTCTCCTGCTTCTTTATGCAGTTGTTGCACAGCCAAAACCAGCCAGCTGAGTTGGGAGCACCAGGAAGCTCAGAGCAGGCTTAACCAGTAAAGATTTCTCTCATTTTGCAAGCAGATGACTTGAGGAGGCAGCTGGATGAGGAGTCCAAAGTGCTGAGGAACACCAGCTGCCTGCAGAGGCTGCTGCTGTCATGGGTCATGCACTGCCTGTTCCTTTGAACATTGTCCACTTCAGAGTAACAAATCTGGTGTGTTAGCCCTCACAAGGAAGAACTTCCTCATCCAAGTTGTTCTCTGGGCTTGTCACCAGCTGATCCTGGAGGGGGTGTGGGGGACATGAGCCCTGTATGGATTTGGGAATAAGATATGGAGTCTCCCATGAGTTGGCAGCAGAGCAGAACACACACAACCTCCTGATTGTCAGTCCACTGTCCATTCAGTGGATTGTGCAGCAGTTTATTTGCAGAGATCACATAAGTCTGGCTCAAAACATATCAACATTTCATCTCCCTGTCTGACACCTGTGTCTTGGAAATTTCTGCTTATCTCCAATGAGTAATTCTAGTGCTGCACCTGTATATCACCAGTCTGGCAAGGATTCTGTGTTCAGAACAATCACCAAATGGGTTTACTGTCATAATTCTTTGAAACACTGTTTGAGAGAAAACAGGGATGGTGACAAGCCAAGTTCTGTTTTCATTTGTATGAGCTCAATTCAATTCACTGCAATACAGCAAAAACCAGGTAAGGAAAAAAAAACCTTGGCTCCTGAACAGGAAGATATTTTGAAGGCTGAGATGTTTCTAAATAGTCCAGATCTGAGTGGTTCAAGTGGAGCTGGTGCTGCTTCAAGTCCTGCATGGCTGTTGTGGGATCCCAGCCAACACCAAGCAGGATTTGGACCTCATGAAAAAACAGCTGGAGGAAGAGGAGAAAAGCAAAGCTGAACTGCATTGCCTGGTCTCTAAACTCAACACTGAAGTCACAGTCTGGAGGACCAAATAGAGGACGGATGCCATTGATAGAACCAAAGAGCTGGAGGAAACCAAGTGAGCACTCAGCTTTCAGGGAATCTGGGGCTTAGGACAGTCTCATTATTTAGTTTGGCTGCTGAGTCACAGCTTATGGATGTGATCTGTTGGGATGTAATTTGGTAAGAGAGAAAGCAAAGGGCTCCAGCCAAGAGAAGGAAAATAATACTTGCAATAGGTCCGACTATTGAGACCTAACATTGGTATACTGACAACCGAAAACAAACCTTTCTGATAAAGGCTTGAATTTGTGCAGCCTTTTTTAATTTCAGCAGGGCTTTACTCTTCCATTAGTCCTACAAAAGCCACTATAATTTCCTCAGGATAAAGCAAGCACCAAAGTTTTTACAGTCTGTTTTCTGAGACTGCTGCCAAGATACCATCTTTTCCCTGGTGAAAACAGTAGTGGTGCTCAGGAGGTGAGGGCTGCTGATTCCACCACTCTTCAACTCCATGAACTACTCACCAGGATATTTCTGCCATCTTTCCTTCAGGACAAAGTTGGCTGTGAGCCTCCAGAAGCAGAGGAGACAGTGGGATCAGTCCAAGCCTGGGCTGCCACCATGGAGAAAACTAAACAGAGGCTTCAGAATGGAGGAACTCACTGTTGACTTGAGAAGGCAAGAAATCCAGCTACCCAGGAGTGTACTCAGCCTGACCAC
Source organism: Pachycephala philippinensis (assembly GCA_013397055.1). Taxonomy (NCBI): domain Eukaryota; kingdom Metazoa; phylum Chordata; class Aves; order Passeriformes; genus Pachycephala; species Pachycephala philippinensis. The sequence goes on along the minus strand of VWZT01001421.1, from coordinate 218,774 downwards.
CAAGATCTAAGACCTGGTACCAGAGGCTCTGGGAGTCTTTCTGTTAACTCAGGTTGGCTTTGATCCAGTCCCTTATTTCTTAAGGTCTCTCTGTTAAATATCAAGCAATCTCTATGGCCATGAGAAGCAAGGCTAAGACTTCTCACATCAAGAGAAAACCCAGATGAGAGCCACAGCCAATTCCTGGGAGCACACAGCATGCTTCTTATAAGCTCATTAGCTGACTTCCAGAAACAAGAGTACAGCTAAAGCAAAAGCCCTCCTTCACTGCAAGGCAAGGTATTCATCTTCCTTTAAAGGATAATGATATCCTGCTTTGAACTTTTCAGTGTTGCAGTACTGGTGGGTTGGCCACTGGTTATTAACTACCAAACTCAAAGCAGACCTAAACAACACAGTTTAAACACCAGCTCCTTCATTAAATTAGTATTTCTACTCTTGCTGGTGTTAGTGTAAGAGCATGAATAGTAGTGCAACTGTGGGATATTTGAATAAAAATGTTACTTAAAATAGGCACAAAGGCTGCTCCAAATCCACTGAAGTCCTTGGGTACCTGCCAATGCCTGCAGTTGGCTTTAGAACAGATCCCAAGAGCCGAAAATCCCACATACAGCATTGCATTACTGGGCTGAAAAAATCTATTTCCCCATCCTTTTCTTTAATGAAGCAGTTCTTTATTCTATGGTTCCTGTGGTGTGCTTGTCACCATGGTATCTGAACACATGTGCGGATCATAAGGATATGTAGAATATTTGTGATTAAAAGCTCCTAGGAAAGAAAAGTGTACCTTTATTCCTTCCTTTCATGACAAGCAGTTAAACACAGTCTAAAATAGTCTTGAATAACATCTTGTTTGTAACTGAATCTGCTTTGAAATAGAAAAAGTCACACTGATCAACCCAGGCAATTACCAACAGTACATCTGCACAAGGAACATCTGAAGTGGAAAACATTTGCTCCACAGCAGCATCATTATAACCACAGGAGCAAGGACGACAATCACACTGATGGGAACTGGGTGATCTTGTTAAATTCCTAATGGTGAGGAAAGACAGCCTCATAAACATTTTAATCATCCATTCAGAGTGACCAAGAGAAATGCTGCCAGTCTTTAGAATGGCTGCCAATTTAACTGTGACTGGCTGGCAGGACACGCAGAGAAGTGAAGTGTGAAAAAACTTGTGTCCAGTGAATGCTTGGCTTTATTTTTCCAGGCCAGTGCTGCTTGTGCTGGTCTGGACAAGAGGCTCAGAGCCTTTGGTAAGATGCTAAAGGAATGGCAAAAAAAGGGCAAAGAGCTGCAGGTGGAAGTAAATTCACAGAAGGAACGTACACAACTGAAAATGTAGAGCTTAAGCCTGCCTATGAAGAATCCTTGGAGCACCTGAAATCTATGAAGAAAGAGAACAAGGCCCTTCAGGTTAAGTACTGGTTTGATGTACAAAAATTCTGCACATCATAAGCCCCTTGATTCCTACTGAATGATCTCTTGGGGTGTATTCCAGCACCAATTCCACTTTCCTTATTTCTAGCAGTGCTTTCAGTCTTTGAGGACATTAATTTGGTGCAATAAAAGAGAGGCTGCAGTGCTAGTTCTGGCTACCAGCATCCTCTAATTCTGAGCAATTCAGCTGGTGGGCTGTTAACAACAGCCAGCTTTACCCTGGGTAGATGACATTCCCTTTAGCCTCCATGGAGAGGATTCAGCATCTCCAGCAATCAGTTCAGAGCAAGTCAGTCAGACTCCTCTCAGTCTCCCTCTTTGCATCCCTTCTCCATACTGGCTGTTCAGTGATACCAGTTCCCCCCCCTTTTTTTTTACACTTCTGTAAATTACAAAAATTGATCTCTCACCAGAGGCTGGAAGATGACACTGTAAACTGTAAACATTTAGAAGATGCTACAGCTTGCTGTCCTTGTGGCCAAAAAAAACAGTGATGGACATTCTGGCACACACCCAGTATTTCCTGGGCTCTCCCCTCAGCTCTTTGCTCCAGCCTCCATCAGCTGGCAGAGAGCCCCTCTCTGCTGCAGGGAGATGATGTGGTGTCCTGTTCCCATTTTATGAGAGCAACCATCTGAAAGGGGGAGAGGGGAAGGCTGGATAAAAACTGTGAAAATTTTTTCTTTATTTTGTGGGCTTCATTCTTCCACCTCTGTGAACACACGCAGCTAGCAGGGCTCACTCAGAAATCCAGGATAATATTTAGCAATGAAAGAAAAGGGCAGCTGATACAAAGTGACTGAAACTATTTCATGCTATTTCCAGTCAAAGGATCTGTCTGGTGCACTCTGTAAAGATCGTAGTTCTGAAATAAACCTATCACATGAAATATCTGTTCTCTTCCCTAATCAATCAGCTGAGAAAGGGAGGGAAGAATACTTAGGAGCTGCAAACGGTGAGGCTGGAGATTGAGAAGGACGAACTGCAGGTGGCACTGGAGGAAGCAGAGTCTTCCTTGGAGGTATCAATGCTGCAGATGTGAGAGATTCCTGCCAGCCTGGTGCCTGCTGCCCACATAGCATCAGATGGATTTTGCATGAATAACTGGATGGATTTTGTATGTATAATCACGTAGACCATAATTACATTATGTACATAATAAGGCTGCAGCACGGAGGTTTTAAGTGAGACATTAGGAACGTTTGATAATCATTAAGGGGAATTACTCCTTGGACCAGATTGTCTGGAGGTTACAGGCTCTGCTGTTGAAAGTTAAGTGCAGTCTGGTCTCATACCAAGTGGGACTGGTTTGGCAGGAGGTGATCTAGTTTTTAGGCAGTACATTTTTAGGATGACCTCTTGAAATCTCTCCAGCCCTGTTTGAAAAGAAGGTATTCATGAATGGCTTGGTACAAAGTCCTGGTATCTCAGTTTTAACAGGTTTGAAAAGTTACTATATTTTTATTACTTGGTGGGCAATAATTTGATACAAGGGCTGGATCAGACTCAAGATAACAGACTGCTGTACCATATGCTTCACTGGAGTCCACAGAAACACTCACCAGCATGCAATTGAGTCTCTGCAGGCGAGTCTGGAGACTGAAGTGAAGGGGAGTGCTGAAGATCTCTGCCTGGAAATTATGGACACTGACCTGACCAGAATGGAAATGCAGCTGGATTGTGCCAGCAGGAACAACAGTGAGCTTGTCCTGACCCGAATAAACTGCAACAGCATCGCCAGGTAAGCTGGAGAGGCTGGATGCAGCTCCTGCATGGAAAATAACACCAGCTCTAGTTTATACTTAAGCAACAAAGCAGTAGATTATGTACTCTTGTTTAGACAGAAATCTTGAACACACTGAGAATTCAAAAGCCCTGCTTCTCCCACTCACACCAATTGCAATCTGCAGTAGTTTCAACAAATCTTATACAAGACAAGCATTACTATCAGCTTTCGTCAAACTGAAAACCCAAGAACTATATAAATGTAATTAAATTGAAAAAGTTCCATGTTTAAAAGAAGTTGTGATTGCTGTTTGAAAAGGATAGCCAAGAAATGGACTGGAAACTAACAGAGATGTAAAACTAGAGAGCTTCCTTCAGCTCTTCATTGCTAAAATAAAACTAAGTAAGAAAATTAGTAAAAAGCTGTCTCTTTGTTTGAATAAAGTGATACAACTGCTGCCAAAAATTCAATCCTAGTAACTTAAAGACTAACAAAGATTCTATCTCTCTATACACATTTACACACACATACTCAAATCTAACCTGTCCTCAGTTACATCAGCCTCAACCAGAAGCAATTTTCTTAAAGTCAGTGTGGCTACAATGACAGGCAAACAAGATGCTGAGAGAGCTGGGGTTTTCATGGGGTTTGGTTTTAAGTTTTGCTTTTTCAAAAAGAAATCTGGCATCACCTTAAAGAATAGCTTTGCAGAGAGACCTCCTACAACTTTCAGCGTCCTCTCCCTTCATTATTTACTTTAATCTTTCATCTGCTTTCAGGACCTTTGGATCCAAAGGGGTGAGGATGCTCACCAGCACGAGGAGCTTCAGGAGCTGTAAGTGCTGCCTCTGCCCACCTCAGAGAGAGCTGGAAGAAGTGCAGGCTGACCTGGAGGGCAGTGAGCACTCTGGAAAACTCTAGGAGCAGGCAGAGGTCATGGAGAAGGCATGATGGACTCAGTGTCCATGCACAGAGAAAATAGAACTATTTACGCATCAGAGTTTATGTGTGTGTTGTTTAACATTATATCTTAACTCTGGGTAAGAAATGCAGGATTAGGCCAATAGTGGATAAATATCTGTGGTCTATAAGGCAAGTCTGATAACTCTATGGAACATGAAGAGTTCAGTATTTAAAGATATTACACTGATAGCAGGATTTTCACAAAAGCACCATCTTGGCCCAGCTTTGTTCCTAGCAAGGCTTATGAAAAGACTTTCAGCAAATTTGGTGGAACACTTAAGACACTGCTGAGGGAAAACCCACCCTAAAACGGACAGCATAAAATTCTGCCTCCGGTGAAACCAGAGTTTTACAGTTGTTTCCATGGCGCTCAGATTTCTTCCATGGACTGTAGCCCTCAGTGAGATCCATTGTAGTGAAATTTGAAGCCTCCTTGCGTTACAGACCGCAGTATGAAATAACATACCTGCCACTTCAGGTTGTGCACAGATTTATGAAGCCACTTTAGCATTCACCATTAGAGTCTGCAGTGCTTTTCCATCAAGACCACCCATGATAACATTTCCAAGGAGAAGAGTGTAACTTCTGGAAATGACTGATAATCCAAGAAGCACTTCTCAGCTGCAATTACGGGACATTGGCTATAAAAACTGAGTCGTAAATGTGGCTTTTATTGAAATAGGATAAAAAATACAACCAATACATTCCCCTCCAATTGACCAATAATAAAAGGATACATTTAAAGCAGGTGAGCTGCTATCTCCGTATTAAATTGGGGATTTAAAACTTATTTATTGTATAAAACCCACACAGCACTGAACTGGTGTAGCATTCTGGAACACAATGGCACATTCACACGATGTTGTTTTGCTGAAGAGCAGCCTGTGTTACTAGAATGCAATTTTTCTATTAAAGCCTTTGTAGCTCTCTTCCATAGAGTGTTTTTATTATTATTATTGTTATTATTTTACAGCAGCAACAACAACAGTCCTCCAATGATTCATATCAGTAAACAGTAAGCACTAAATGAGCTGTGGGGCTCATATTTTCCATGAGATAAAAAGACACATCCATATCATAAACTGTGGAGCAGAGACTATGTTTGTTGAGAAAGCAATCAAATACAGCTTCAGTCGGGTCTAAAGCCAGCTGCTGACATTGCAGCAGAGCTTTGAAATAAATAATATTGGTATATAAACTCAAATCCAACAGAAATTCAGAAAAATGGATGCAGACTTCAGGCCTTGGTAAACAACAGGGTCTGTTTCTGCCTCAGCGGTGTATCATTGTATCATTCACAAATCATCTCTTTGGCAGCTGAATGGAAGAGAGGAGCAGATAAGAAAGATGTTTGGGGTTCTGAGATTTCTTTCTGCCCTCTAAAATCAGTTTGTTTACTATTAAATGAAAGCTGGAGCCTGACCTTCAACACATTATTAATGAGCACAAGGAAATCATCAGTGAGCACTGAGCAGGTGATGAGGGAGCAAAGAAAGCTGTGGCTGATGTAAGTCACTTCCCCACCTTTCTGCCCTTTATGGTGGTAGCTGGAAACGTTCAGGTATATATTCCATTATTTCTCTCCAGTGCTGATTTGAAAGCAGTGTTAATAATAGATGTCAGCACTTGCATTGCTTTTATGATCCTGAAAGGCAGGATGCATGTTAGCTCTCTGATTGCAGCCTGGCAGAATTAATCCACAAAAGAAGAAATTCACTTTCACTCTGCCTCCCTGGTAATCTGCATCACAGATGGCACCCTGAGGAATTCCTCCATTTCCTCTTGATTTGTCCTTTCTTTCACTTATTACACAACTCCACTCCTCACACCTATCAGCCCTCCAACAAAGAGTAGGCTGGGTTCCCTCTCCAGCGAGTCAGTGGCATTCGGAATTGGCAGAGGGGAGCAGAGCTGCCAGCACTGAGCAGATTGCTCCTTTGGCACTGTGCTGACAACTGGCACTTCCCAAATATCACAGCTAGCTGGGGATTTAATGCACAGCGTTTCCTCCCAGACTGACACTGAGCCTTCTGCCACCTTTGTGCTTTCTGTTACTGCGTGCTCAGACAATGTCTTCACCCTCCACCTACAGCACATGCTCTGCCACCTTCTTTCCACTGGAGGGTGGAAATAAAAGCCTGAAGTGTCATTAGAATCAAAACTATTGATTTAATAACAGGTGGGGATAACACCTTTGACTGGTCCAGTGGTTCATAACAAGCACCCCACCTGGTTTATGGTTCAATCTAGACTTGTCCAAAATGTCAGGGATTAATTCCAAAGATTTCAGTGAACTCTGGAGCCAGCCTTCAGAAAGGCAGCCTGTGATACACAATAAAATTAAAGATATGGCAAAATTCCTCAGAAGGTAACACACAGATTTCAAATCTACATATCCTAGCTTTCCATGATCTGTATAAATAGCTGTGCTCTCAATCTGTTTCATACCTTCCTCACAGGCTTCCTGTGTGGCAAAAGATCTGTGTCAGAAGCAGGATCATTATGTGCACCTGGAAAAGATTAAGAACAACTATTAAATTGCAATAAAAGACCTGTAAGTCAAGATGGAATAAGCAGAACAGTTAGTCCTGAGAGGAGAGGGGAAAAAAACCACCATTATGAAACACCAGGGCAAGAAAAACATGTACAAATATATTAGAAAGATTATTCCAACAGAGCAGCTACGAAACTCTTTCCTGCACCTGAGCTTCCACATTCAGCACAAATACCTGAAAAGGAACATTTTCATTTAACAACCAGGATGTCCCAAAGGGAATGTACTAATTCAAGGAAATCCAGACTAGGCAGAAAAGCTGCATGTGGGATACTCTGAACCCACTGGAGCGCAAGGGAATTTCAGCACTTTGCACCCCGTGCAGAACTCATCTATCAGAATTTTTATGGTGCCTGAATGCAGCAGTAACAAGCCACTGCTCTCAGCAGCTGATCTACACCCACTAAAGAGAATTTGGAAGGTGTGCTGTCATCAGCAGCATGACCAGCTTTTTAGTTTTCGACTGCAACAAAACTCTAGAGCATGAGTAACTTCAAATTCCTGGGGCAGATACCACCACCCTGTTTCTGACCCTCAAAATGGGACATCAATTGTCCTTCCGCTCCTCTTCAGATGAAGGAACTGGAAACAGAGCCAGACACCAAAGAGAAACACTGTGTGGAGACTGAAAATTCTGCACAAGAACAAGAGGTCTCTAAAGGAGCTGGTCTTCCACAAAAAATGGCTACAAAACCAACCAGATGGGAAAGATGCAGCACAAACTGTAAATGAGGAGGCTGTAGATCTTCCCTGCTCCAACTCACTGTTTCATCACTTGGGAGTTTGACTGGATGAATCTGACGGGTCCCTTCCAGGTTGAGGTGTTCTGTGATCACACAATGGCACCTGGTGCACACCAGGGGCATTTTCTCTCTCCAAAACACATGCTGCAGGAAGCACATGTTCAGTTCACACTAACAGCATCCCTAGACATGTGGATCTTTGTAGACTTGGATGCACTTTTTGAGACAGTCACTGGAACGTGTGCATCACTCTCTACAAAGGATTGTTCTCCTCTGCCTCCTGTGCAGCCACTTCTGTCCTCAAGCACAGTCTCTGATGTGTGCATAAACATAAACACACAATTTATAAAATACTTATTAACTACCACTCTTCAGGGTCATGCCCTCCTTGATGCCACCATGCACAAACTTCAGACATGTTCCAGGTCAATTTTTCCAGTGCAAATATTTCTCTTGTTAAATCAAACCATTTCTGGTACAGGAACAGAGCCTGGCCAATTAAAGGAAGTCCATACACGAACTGGAAGATGCAGAGGAGAGGGAGAAGGGATGGCTCCATTGGCTCTAAACAGCTGCACACCAGGCACTGTCTCAGGCTTTGCTTCCTGGGGAGGTTATCCAAGGCCTCAATCCTCTCCCTCTGTGCCAGTGGCTCAGGGAAGCTGGAGCTCGTGTGTTTGAATCCACCTGCCATGAATTTATTAGAGCAGAAAAGGGTGTGGGATGGAGATGAGGAAAACATAGGTGTGTTCTCAATACCAGCTGACTCATGCCGTTCCCTGCAAAGGGGAACAGAGATATTCCACGAGTCTCTTTAGGCACAGAGGTACTTCTGGAACACCTAATGGATAGTACAGATATGTTTTCACTAATGGTAAAACAGAAAGGGAAAAGGAGAAGCATCCTTCAACTCCCCAAATGGATGAACAGTAAGGGCTGTGCTAACAGAGATTTAGGATTTTTCAAGTCAAGGATGGGAGATGTGATCCAGGTCATCTCTTGTAAATAATTCCTCTCATCAATAGCCTTTATTCATAGTCTTATTAAGGCTTATTGTATGGGGAAAAACTTGTATTTTGCACAGTGAGAAAGCAGAACATATTCTGCTCAAACTTCAGATGTAAGGCATCGCAGGGTGCTGCAACAGGACGGCAGAGAGCACAGAAAGAGCAAATTCAAACAAGCTGAGAGGCAAAAACAGCTCCTGTGGCAATTGACACCTAGAATGCACTCAAAGCATGCCTTTTCATCACCAATTACCTGTTTGTGTATCTAAAAGCCTGCTTCCAGAAGATCTCTTTTTCACTAGCTGCTACCCTGTAGCTGAATGAGGATGCCCCAGCTTAAATCTTTTTCATATATACCTTAAGGTCAGATTGCATCTAAACCACTTTCACTAAGATCAGCTCAGCCTTGCTTCTGAGGCTTTAATCTCAAAAGCATCGGCATCCTCCCTGGATTAGCACAGCGCAATTGTATCAGCACTACAGCAGGAACAGTGGTGGAAAATTCTTCGGGAAGCTTCATTGGAGACAGGGTCTTAGCTTTTAATGCTTAAAACCTCTGCGGAGTTCCTCATTTAGATGCTCTCCCTCCATCTGGTGAAAGTCATTTTGTAAACATAAAACCGTACTTAAAACGTAATTTCGTTGCTGTTACGTAACTCTGCTTGGCCTAGTTGTGTGTCTTTAATCCCTGCAGCTGAGGCAGTTTTATTGTTAAGCCAATAAGGGCTGCACTGATTACACATCTCGCAGCCACAGAGCCACAGGACCACTGACAGAGGCCATGGACTCTCACCTCCTTCCTGAATACAAGACCTTGTATTGCACTTTTGCCATCCTGACAAATATTTCGGATCCATTCTTAAAACTTCTAAGAGCAGCCCTACATCCTGTCAAATCAGTTCCTAACACACGGCTTCACTACTTCAAAGTAGTCACTGGCAATTTTTTACCCAGATCTGCCTTGTTGTTATCTTAGCTTATGACTTCTCGCCCTACCCTGTGGACCTAGGAGAACAAATTGTTCCTTTCCTCAGAGCAGCAGCCTTTTATCTATTCGAAGACTACGCACATCTTCCCTCACTTTTCTGTCCTCTCAACAGGTTCAGCTGAAGTCATGTGTTCAAAGACCCTGGTCATTATTGCCACCTTTTTCTCCAAATAATCCACATTTTGCTGGTGCACAGGACTCTAATGCTCTTCTAATGCAGCTCAGCAGAGCAGGATTCCTCTGCGTGTGTTACTTGGATTTTCTTACCCACATGGACCTGTGTGGTGTTTATTTCATCTGCAAAAGGTATTTTTTGTTCCTGTTCAGCTTTTGAGCCTCAGCAGCCCCTCCACCCTTCCCTGTCTGCAGCTGCCCTATTCCTAGTGGTGTAAATGTGAAGCTGATGGTGTTGAAGTGAACAGCAGTGCACCTGCTGTTTAACCACACCCCATTTTTTCCAAAGAGCTCCCATTCTGAATCCTGGTTCAGCCACTGTGTTTGTTCTGAACTTGATCTCAGCTCCAGATGCAGTAATTGCATTATTTCATCATAGATGAGTAATGTACAGGTAATTCCCTGTACAAGCACTGATGTTAAGTACTTCTTCCCTCAACCAGTTTTTCAACTCCTTTAGAGCAGTATCACCTAGACTGGTTTCCCAATTTATTATTAGAATATTCTGCAAGCCAGTGTCAGAAGCTCTACTAAAAATCAAGATATATGACATACATTGCTTTGCCCTTATCTGCAATCCTTGTTGTGCTGCCAGAAGAGGAAATTAGATTGGCTCAATTCATTCCTGACAAAGCCATACCGGCCAGCATTCACCTTCTTTTTTTTCTTTTGAGATGCTTATAAATTGTTTATTTTCTCTCAGACTCGAAATTAAACTCGCTACTCTATTGCTCCTCAGTATATCTGGGAGTCACTTATCTCTCCCCATTCTCCCAGACTTTTTTGTTCATTCTTGTTGTACTTGAGCTCACAAAATCTCATGAGTTTGAAGGAGCCAAATCATGAGACCCCAAAGAGAAGGCAATTCCTTAAGCGGATTAAGAACAGGGCAAATTATTGCTAGTGCACTTATTTTGATATTCCAGCCCTCAATCACAGAATCATAGATTGGTTTGGGATGGAAGGGAGCTTAAAGATCATCCAGTTCTACCCCTCTGCCATGGGCAGGGACACCTTCCACTATCCCAGGTTGCTCTAAGCCCCATCCAACCTGGCCTCGGACACTTCCAGCTTCTCTGGGCAACCTGTGCCAGGTTAGTCTCGAGCAGGTCCAGGGGGGACCTCAATGTGGATTTATTTGCTCTCACATTTGTGGCATTTTGTCTCCATTACACCAGTGATACCTCACTTGCAGTACATGTTCTCTGTGATGTGTTCTGTAGGATGTGTTTTGAGTGTTGCTGGTTGGGACCCCGATCTGCTGTATGTGTCCAGTATTGTGGCACCTCTGTGTTTTGGGAGTCATCTACTGGGAACAATCAACAATCACACCCTTGTTTTTTTCTCCTCAGAGAAACAACCAGAGAGGGGGAGATACCGTCCTTTTTCCCCTTCTTTTTTTCCCTTCCTTGTCCTCCACGCTGACTACCGTAGTAGACCTGAAAAGGGAGTGTATTGAGGTGGGATCCAGTCTTTTCTACCGTGCCTGCAGTGAGAAGACTGAAGAAAATGGCCCTAAGCTGAGGTACTGGAGAGTCAGGTTAGATGTTAAAATTTTTTTTTCCACTCTTTGGGTGGTCAGACGCTGGAACAGCTCGCCCAGGTAAGTGATGGACTCACCACCCCTGGAGACGTTTAAGAGGCGCCTGGGTAATGTGGTTTAGGGGTCACAGTGGCGGGGGTGGACTGACAGCCGGATTTCACGACCTTAAAGGTCTCTCCTTACCTGGTCAATTCCTTAATTCCCGGAGCCGCCCGCCCCGCCCTGAGGGGCCGCGCAGGCGCCGCTCCGCCCTTTGTGTGGGGAGGCGCTGGCGGCGCAGGCGCGGAGCGCGTTTCCTGCCGCCCGTGTCAGAGCCGGGCCCGCTCGGCCTCTCCCGCCGCCGGAGCGGAGTCGCGTTGACTGCCCAGAGTCCGCGAGTCCCGCTCCGCCCCCGCCGCCTCAGGTGAGTCCCGNCCATACCCCCCGCCGTACCCCCTACAGCCTCCGCACATCCCCCGCCGTGCCCCTGTGTTGGCAGGGCCGCAGCCCACAATCCATCCCCATCCGGCGGCTTTATCCTGCTAACGGTGTCCTGTGTCAGGAGGTGCCCGAGAGGAGTCACCCCCCGGGAAATCCGCGCTGAGTGACTTGGGAGGGAGTGACAGTGGTAGGAGGCTGTCCTTAATCACAGGTGCTTCGCTTCCAGGCGTTTGGAAGTGGTGTAGGTGCTCCGAGAGTAAGCAGGGATTAAAAAGATCTCTTTCTCGCTGTCACACACACACATTCCATCTCCACTTTTGAGTCCGTGTCCTGGCTGGTTCCTAGTTCAGGGATGGGCTTCCACCACATATTTCTCACCCCACTGAGAGTGACAGCAGCCGAGTCCTGTACATCCCAACCTCGATCCTTTCAGGCCTTGTACTGAATGAACTCCTGCTCTACAAAGGTGCAAGGTTTCCCTTTTTTTTTTTTCCAGTTTAAAATATGTTATTGAAACTCCAAGTCAGTTGCTTTCCGTTTGAAATAAAACTCAGGGAGAGCTGCATTAAATACTTGTTAAAGTCATACCAGTATCTTTCTCAGGTGAGATGCTGAGGCTGGATGATAGGAGGGCTTTGAGGTTACTAATTTGTCAAGAATCAAAAACAGTGGCATTTTCCGTAGTGAAATATGAGTTGGATTTTGTCTGTGTATTAGTAAGGAATAAATATATCTGGAAAACTTATTTAAGATTTATCTTCCCAAAGAAAATATCACTGTACCTATGGGGAGACAGAAATAGCACTGCTTTTTGAGGTTATCATCACTATTGTGTTTTATAGGTTTGTAACCAAACCAAAATGGAAAACAGTCACTTGTAGCCAGTTATGGAGCTCAAGTAACTCAATCAATGGGAAGGAGTGGATCATACAACTTTGGGTTGGTTTTGGGAACAGCTAAGTAAAAATACCTGAACTAGGAGTTAGGATGGGACCATATTTTATGTGTAATGCCAATCTGTGAATAAAATACCACAGTTGCATTAGAAAGTGTTTCAAAATAGCTGCATTCCTTGGGGAGAGGAGACTGGATATTTTTACATTTTATTTCGGAAAGAGTAGCAAAGGGTGAGCATTCCTTGTTGGTGGAACAGCTCTTGAACTTTTCCTGTATATGGAAATGTGCTGCTACTGAATGTTGGCATGAGCTAAAGCAAGATCCTGGAAAAAGCACTTTGCAGTTGTGTTTTGCTTATATTCACCCATGGAATTTCAAATGATGGATATCCAAGGGCAGAGGTAACCCGGATTATGTCAGCATTTTCACATTAACAAAAAATAATTAATTATTTTGCTTAGGACTGTGTGTATTTAATACTTTGTTTGATTGGTATGTGATTATTGTAAGAACCATGAAAATCATGCTGGTTAAAATTGTGAGCTGGACTTAAAGCTCAAATTGTTAAAGTTGTATTTGAAGTACATTTGAAATGCAACCGTAATTTGCGTATTTTTAGAATAACAGTACTTGATTTCCTTAAACAAAAAATTAAATAAAATAAAAAGTCTCTCTGGTTACTTCCGTTGCTGAAATACTGTCTCACCTCTGATCCAAGATTCAGCACTTTCCAGATATTTGTAAAACTGGTGTGTGATAGTAATTCCTGAGGCTCCGTAAGAGCGTACTCATCCTTCTTTCACTCCTGAGTTTCTGTTGGGTTTGACATTCATTTCCTGTTTGCTTCCAAATTCCTACCTTGTCCTGACGTCTCCACCCTCTGCTAACATGGCCATACTTGGTATGTTGTAATTCCAGGCTACGATGGGTGTGGATGTCTTGGAATGACATCACGGAGATAGTTCTTTTAAGATGGATATGTGGGGGTAAAAATGCTTTGATCCATCAGGCAGTGGTAAAATGCTGTGAAAATTAGTGGAATATATGAAAAGAATTGACAAATCCAAGTTGGATGTATTGAACTGTGCACATTTTTGTTATTACAGGTGACCTTGAGTTCTTATGATGTTATCTTCCATCCGTTTATGCTGATTTACAGGACACAGAATACTATATTTTAATATCTAAAATATTTTAATACCTGAAATATGTTGATACCTAAAATACTTTAATTTCGAAAAGATACTATTGGATGTCCTGTATTAACCAAGGGCAGCATAAATGGATGGAAGATAATATAACAAAAACATTTTAAACAACTTTGTGTCTGCGGATGGATGTGCCTCTAATTGCAGATGTTCAACACTGCCTCTTTTAACAGCCATAAGTTAAAAGAAAAAAGTAGGTATTTAGTTCTTTTTAAACAAAATACTCACAAACTACAATGATTCAGCTTGTTCTTTTAGTGTTTGAGTCTCGTGGGACGAAAGGACTGACTATGAAACAGTTCAGTGCTAGAATTAATTTGAAGAAATTACTAATTAGTTAATTATTAATCTTAGTAATTTTTCCCGAGGATACATATAAATGGTTTTTTCAAATAATATATCAGCAGATCACAGTTACACATCAGTTTGGCCTCCTGAAAGATTTTGCTGTACTTGATACAAGTCAGGATTTAGAATCAGTTCACTGAGTTTTGTCCTAGATATTTATGTTTTTAATTATTCTATTTCCATAGTAAAATTAATAGGTTTATTAGATTTCTTGAGGACCTCCTCTCTTGTCTGTGAGGATACACAAAGAAGCAAGTGCATCTGGCTTTTAGGGCAATTGCAATTAGCTAAAGTAAGCGGGACAATGAAAATCCATCATCCTACTGGAAATATCTGGGGGTGTGACACAGGCAGCTCTTGAGCAGCCTTAACATATTTATTGAGTTGTGATCTGTAAATAAATTATGAAACTGCACTGAAAGATGCTTGGTAAATGTTGAAGGTTAACTGTGTTTTATTACTTCTCTCATTTTGAAGCATTTTGTTTTCAATTTTACACCTTTCAGCCTTTTCACTTTTTACAACATAGGAATCTCTTTAACTCGGAATGTCTCTACATCAGTTCCTGCTGGAGCCAATCACCTGCCATGCCTGGAACAGAGACCGTACTCGTAAGTAATAAGTTCATTTTCATTTTTAATTTATATTTTTTTTCAGTTGCTATTTTCTTTCTGCTGTCATTTTTTGATCTTGTAATGTTCTGGGACACATTTAGGGAACGTATGGTCAGATACATACTTCTACCTGTTAAATGTTCCACTTATCCAAAAAGCATGTCTTCCAAATGTGGAAGATTTTCTAAACCTGCTGCTGGAACTCTGTCGTAGGAGGTAATTGAGTCTTCCTGATGATCCACAAAGCTTTGCCTCATGGCCAAGTTTTCTATGTTATGGATTGTTGTGTTCCAAATGTGTTGTCTTCCTGTGCAGAGTACTCATGACCATGGTATGTGTACCAATATCAAACTGCCAGAGGGTGGCTTTAGATGGGATATTGGGAAGAAATTCTTCCCTGTGAGGGTGGTGAGGCCCTGGCACAGGTTGCCCAGAGAAGCTGTGGCTGCTCCTGGATCCCTGGAAGTGTCCAAGGCCAGGCTGGACAGGGCTTGGAGCAACCTGGGATAGTGGAAGGTGTCCCTGCCCATGGCAGGGGGTTGGAAGTGGGTGATCTTTAAGGTCCCTTCTAACCCAAACCATTCCATGATTCTGTGTGCATAATTATTGGAGATTTTCCAGGGATTTTGGCCCTTTGTTTACAAAGCCCATGTAATGCTCTCAAATTTGCAAATAGAGGTTTTAGATGGGGAAAGTCTTCCCAAATACAGCATTTGCTATTACAAAACCTTCTGTACAATTGGATTGTTTTATTTCTTCTTTCAAGAGATTGCCATTAGCCCTAACAACCATGAAGTGCACATCTACAAAAAGAGTGGGAACCAGTGGGTGAAGGCTCACGAGCTGAAGGAACACAATGGACACATTACAGGTGAGATTATGCTGAGCCAGACATGAAGTTTTCCGACCTCCCCTCTTTTCCCCAGTTGAGATTCTGAACAGGAAATCTGCAAGTGTTGAGTAAATAGATCTTTTTATAGGTTGGCATTCCCACTTAGAGAGAGCCTTGCAGCAGTTTTCTGAACTGCATGCAGTGAATGTTAGAAAGAAAAGCCCTATCTCATTTCCAGACATTTCAGTGGAGTTACTGAGCCATTTTTTCTTATCTATGGCTTATTTTTCATCTGTAATGACATAATGAGAACACATTTTCAGGCTACTGAAGTAATCTGGTTGTGTCACAGTGATGCATGCTGCTCCCTTTCAAGTGCCAGTGCTAAAATTTCATCAAGTATACGACTGTAGTGTTGCTTTGTGGTTTCCAACAACAATAAATACCCTTTTTTAGGGGACTGTATAAACACTTGAAGTGGTCAGTCCTGGACTTAGACCATCAGTGAGCATATTTTTTGCAGGCCCAGAGTATCTGTATATCCACAATGAGAATAAAGAAGAGCTGCCATGATGAGTCACAAGGTGTTATTTTAAAAAATGTGATTATCCTGTGGCAGTCTTTTATATTACTGGGAGTTTTTTTCCATGGTGATATTTTTAAAAGGGCTTTTTTCCCTAAAGAAATGAAAATAATTAATACAAAGTAGCAAATTCTGTTCTCAGCTCACTAATGGGCAGAAGCATGTGCCCAACACCATTTTGCAGGAACTTTATTCAGTTTTTCCAATTCTTGCTGTCTGAAAGTACAACTGTCCCTGCTCCTTAGTGAAGAGTTGCTTGGGCTGCATTTACAAAGGAAGTGTGTCCCTCCAAGACATTTCTGTGCATTTTACTTGTACCTGTTAGTGTTAGAAGCCAAATATTCATGACTTGGGAAAAGAGCTCTCCCTGCTTTCGTGCACGGTGTGTACCTTTGGAATACAAAACATTGTGGTGGTTGTAAAGAGTGGAGTTAAGCTGTGGTTACACACAAGAGATCCAGTGATCAAGCTGCTTGTAACCCCTGCCAGGAGTGAGTCAGCTGCTGCCACTCCAGCCCCTGATCACAGGGGACAAGGTCCTTCTCTTGACTCAGGTTTGTGGTGAGCTGCCTCTGCTCACTCACGGGAGGAGCTTTATTCACTCTCTTGGCTTAGTTTTCTGCTAAGCTAAAAGTGTAAACGTGGAATAGATCAGAACAGGTGGGAGGAGGTGGTGGGCAAGAGGAGGAAAGAGAGGCAGGATAGTCCCTCTTTTAAAGGCAGTGCTAGAACTCCTGTAACTGTGGTTTCAGACTACCAAGCTCTTCACTTTTTAAGCATAAACCTATTTTGAAGTAAATACTATATGAATAATATAACATTAGTACACATTCTTTCCATAGCTTTTATCCCATTTTCGGTTGGTGAGCTTAAGAGATTTTTAATACTGTTTTTAATACTGAAGGTAGTGATGGAAAACCACTGACATATAATTGGTGGCAGGAGAGTTGAGGATTGCACTCTGCATCTCAAAGGATGCTAGAGAAAAGATGAAAAACAATGTTCCCATAAGACTTTCCATTTGGGAAAGGCATCCTTCATTGCCTAGGAGGGGAAAAAAGCAATGGCAGTGTTATGAAAGGTTTTATTTTATTCTTTGAATCTGTTTTTTTTTTCTTGGTAAACCTTTCTCGTGGCACAGCTTAAATAGGCATGGAAAAAATGTAAGGATTGTGTCAGTACATAAAGATTGATAACATCTAACCAGAAAAACCCTGTTATCTAAACTTTAGGTCATGGCTGCACTCTGGCAGCAAGCACACAGCGTTGTTAGATGTTGTGCAGTTTTAGGATTGCTGGGTTTCGGCTGTTGAGAGGGATCTTGCAGTAGTCAAGAGGTTTGGAGGGTGCTGGTGGACAGGCCTTGGCCAGTCTGCAGAGCTCCACCTGTTGGCCAGCCCACGGAGCTTCCTCAGCCAGCAAATCCCTGGGATCTGGGAATTTGGGATCTGCAGTTTTGATGAAAGCTAGAGGGAGAAACAGGTATTCCTAACGGCTTGAAAAGGCTCCTGGAGAATAAGAGATGAAGGGAAATAACATAACAGTAATAACTGTCTCAGTGATCAGTTCATTAGGAACTGCAGTGACAGGACAAGGAGGAATGGCTTCAGACTGAAAGAGGGGAAATTTAGATTAGATATATGGCAAAATTCTTCCCTGTGAGGGTGTTGAGGCCCTGGCACAGGTTGCTCAGAAAAGTTGTGGCTGCCCCATCCCTGGAAGTGTTCAAGGCCAGGTTGTACAGGGCTTGGAGCAACCTGGGATAGTGAACAGGAGTTGGCAGAGTTGGAACTGCATGATCTTTAAGGTCCTTTCCACCCCAAACCATTCTGTGATTCTGTGACAGAAGACTGTGAGGTGCTCTCTGTTTTGCCTTAATGTAAAGCAAACAGCATGAGGGGGAAGTTGATTCCTGTGAGCTCTTCATTTGCAGGTATTGACTGGGCTCCCAAAAGCGACCGCATCGTGACGTGCGGCGCCGACCGCAACGCCTACGTGTGGAGCCAGAAGGACGGCGTGTGGAAACCCACCCTCGTCATCCTGAGGATCAACCGTGCCGCCACCTTTGTCAAGTGGTCTCCCTTGGAGAACAAATTTGCTGTGGGAAGTGGAGCTCGACTCATATCCGTGTGCTACTTCGAGTCTGAAAATGATTGGTGAGCTGTTTTTGTATCTTTATGGTCTGCACGGGAAAGCTAAGCCTGGTCTTACCAGCTGAGCTGGTAACTGGGTTACTGTTTTGCTAATTCCTAAAATATTAAGGGAATGTAGAGGGATGGCCTCATCAGTTCTTTTGTGGACTTTAACATTTTGGGAAAAAGGTTCCCTCTCTTCTTCACTCTGGTGTAGCACCTAAAGGCCTTTGCCTATTTTCAGGCAGTACAAGTTGGCGTGGATGTGTTCTGCCTGACTGCCATAAACATATGTTGCTTTTCTAAAAGTGCAAGAATTTCTGCAGAGTAAAGATTTCTTTACTACAACTGTATGTTTGAAACAAGATAAATATTTCCTTCCCCCACCTCGTGCCAGAATGAATGAAGAAATCTTCACTCGAGTCTTTCTTCCATATCTATTATTTTGGACCATTTCTTGTCATTAGAGGTTTGAGTCTGTCACATCTCTAGGGTGGTCTGTTAGAAGATGTTTCAGCTTGCCATCGACCTGTTCTGTGTTTTGTCATGTACTTTCATCACAGTTTATAGATTCCACACAGGAATATCACAAAAATATTTCCACCGCTAAGATTTTTCTTGTTTTGGCATCTAAACTTAATGCTTCTGATCTTCTCCGTTTGTAACTGCACGTGTTAGAGCTACATTTGCTGTATCATCTGTAGGGGAAATCAGTGTGTGGGGTATCTCTTACTTTGGGTTGCATAAACAGGCACAAAACCACAGGTGTCCTGTGTGCAGTCTGCCATGTGGAGATGAAAAACAATGGCACCATCTGCAAAATACATTTTAAAGATTATTTTGGACTTTTATGCTTTCAAGTATATTCACTTATCAGCATTTTTCTCTGCCTCACTTGTCTACAAAAGAATCAAAACTCCATATGCTAAAGAAATACAATTCTAAAAATGTGAGCCTTAAAACTTGTGCCTGATGGAAGTAAAATCAAAGAAAAATCACCATCATCCCAAAGGCCATCAAGTGAATAATAGATTTCATTACTATTTTGTAAATAGTTCAGATAAACTAAATCTGCTGAGACATATTTAGGCCACTATTGATGCATTCAGCAGCAGGACCACTTTGCACTGCACTGCAGATAATTGAGATGAATGCACTGGTTGGATCATTGGCAGTCCCCCCATTTTCTTGTTGTGTTTTATAGTTATTGTATTATTAAACAGTAGAAAAGTCAATAGGCAAGAGATGTGACTATAAAACTTGTTGGAAGGAGCTGGAGAAGGACTTGTACTTGGTGATCCATGAAAATAGTGCTGCTTAGCTCAGTGTCAGTCACAGCTGACCTTGTGTTCACTGGAGGGAAGAGACCTGACAATTCCTGTGCAAAATTCACATCAAGGAGTTCCATCTGATGCATTATAAAAATTAGTTTGAAGGGGAATAGGACTTAGCTGAGGAGATACATATTTAATGAGTTTGTTCATAATATTTAAAAGTTCAATTAAGCTAACCATAAAGTTCACAGATTGCACAAGAGAATGTGAAAGATTTGGACATTAAGTTTTTTCCAAAACTGATGTGTTTAGTCGTTGACAAGGAATGATCTTTTTGAGGAGTGCTGCATGGATTTGTGGGAATCAGGTAAAATATGTCCGTATAAACTTTAAATCTTTCTTTGGTTTGTTTTTATTTTAGGTGGGTGAGCAAACACATTAAAAAGCCCATTCGTTCCACTGTCCTCAGCCTGGACTGGCACCCCAACAATGTTCTGCTGGCTGCAGGATCCTGTGACTTCAAGTGCAGGTGAGAGAAACCAAAGTACCTGTCTACAGTTTGGGTTACTGGATCAAATCAGTAGCTTGAGCATGTTGGTCAGCCATTTGCACTTGGCTGTTAGAATAAAAGATGGCTCATTGTGTACTGTTGTTGGTACCAAAGAAAGATATCTAACTTGAGAATGTTGGCTTTGGTGTTGCTGTGTCCTGACTTTGGACTGCCAACATGGATCTGCTGCTGAATTCACACCCGAATTTAGGGAATTGGTGGGTTCTTTCCCAGCATTACACAGCAGTGTGTCCTGAGGCTGAGAGCTGGTCACTAGGTCGAAGTTGGATTAGCAGGTGTCATCTTGTAGAACACCAACACTGCTAGTTAGAGTCTAAAAAGCAATATCCTAATGGTGCAGTCCCAAAATTCCCAGTAGCTGGCCATTTCCAAAGGTGTTATCCCATCTTTTTGTTTCCTGAGTTCCTTGTTTCCTCCCCTTTGCCTGTGCTGGCCCTAAAGTTCTCACACCCCTGTGGGGAGCAGAGTCAAGAAATTGATCCATCTGCAGCTCAACACAATAAAAGAGATTTTTTGAAGATCATTTAAAAAAAAAAAAAGGCTGTTAAAAGCAGATTGGTGTGAGAGATGGATGGGGGAGACTTTGAAACTGATTGTGAAATGACAGCGTGAGGGATGGGCCCCACAAACTGCTCTGTGCTGAGTGATTGGGGTCACTGCAGGGAAGTCTGCATGGGGAGTCTGCAGGGCCTGACTTGAATCCACATTGACTTAATCACTTGTACCTTGAATGATAATGAAAGCTTCTTTTCTTAAATTCTTTATGTAATAGGGCAATTTTTAAGCTTCAAAGCGTGTACTAAAAATGACTAAGGAGGAGTGGGAGGGGGAGGTGGGACTGACTATTACATTCCTTATTTCAGAATGAAATCCTTGCATCTAAACTCTGTCATTTGATACCTTTTCGTGTAAGGAAAGATGTTACATGGAAGCTGGGAAGGAGGGGAGAGTTGTCTCCCCGTTCCTGCCTTATTTCCAGTTTTAATTAGATAAACTGTATGTATTCACTTCCTTTCACAAAAAAGGTCATGTGAAACAGAAGCAGCTACTTTTCTTCTTACAGAAGCAGCTACTTTTCACATGTGGAAATTTTTTAGTTTGAGTTCATAGAGGACCTCAGGACTTTGACATTAGGTCACCTGAAATGTGCATGTGTGTGTCCAACCCAAACCATTCTGGGATTCTAGGATTCTTTTTCATCCCCAAAACCATGAAAAACTATTCTCTTTTGTAAATGATGAGTACTGATCTCTTAGAATTCCAGTTCTCCCTTCGCTTCCATGTTAAAAAAAATAAAGATACCTGAAGTGTGCATCTGTTCTGATGGAAATTAGGAAATTTATCTGCCAGAGCTACTGCCACATAATAAGCAGCTAAGTGGGAAACATTTTGGGGAAAGAATGGAGGGCAGGAGGCTGCAAATTGCTGGGTATTCAGCAGAGTTTTTTGGTGATTGGCTGAGATAAATGAGCTCCCCTTACATTTATCTGAAATATATATGTATCTGTAGCGATGAGCACCATATAAGTATGATTTTATGTTCTTGCTGTGGGAATGAAAGTAATTTCCCAACGTTCTTTGAAGGCTGGGGCCTTCAAGCTGAGGTGATTTTGGTTTTAAAAGACAGGGAGACTTTAATAAGGGAAAAGACTTTTTATATTTTTTTTTTTTAACTAACAGTTAAATTCAAGGTCTTCCCTACTTAGGTATGATTTTCCTGCCTTGTGTCAAAGGCTGTTGCTTTAAACATCTTGTCCTATTTCCATACATTAAGAGAACCATCCTTTTAGGTGGCTCTATAAAATTCAGGTTTTTAAAGGATTATCATTAGATTATATTTAAACTGATAGAGCCAAATATATATCCATACTTAATTCCCTGAAAATCTGTACCTAATATAGCTGCAGTTAAACCCTTCTCATTGCAAATGAGCAGCTTTATTGAAATAAGCTGAATATAGGTACCTTTGGAAGTGCTTACCCCACACATACAAAAGATATAAAAAACAGGGAGGAGGGAGCTACATGTCCTTAAACTCACTGTAAAATAATTCCTGTTTGTATGTGACTGCAACCATGAATATTTGATCACAATTTTTCATTTATATTGATTTTTTTTTTCTTCTGGTAGTAGCATGGTGTAGCTGCCTTGCTCCTCCTGTTCAATGGCCTCAAATCCTATGGTTGTGACGTCCCATTAAATTCCATGGTAACAGTCAAGAACACCATATTGTGGCATGCCTGAATCATGCAGAAAGAATTTGATGAAAGGGGGAGGCTTTCTATTTAAACATATCTTGAAAATTGTAGTGCAGGGGGAAAAAAAAACAACCTATAAAAACATTGTGGTATTTCAGGTTTTCAAGGCATTTTTGCAATAATGAGCCGGAAGAAGGTGGCTCAGAGCCCCTTTGCTGGCATTAGAACATCACATTTCTTTCTTTGAAATCCTGCTAAAACGGGAATGTTCTTAAAAAGTGGGTAATTTTGTAGGTGTTTGTATTAGCTTCTAATTATACAGTGCCATTCCTGGGTTTTCTCTAACTGAAGGATTGACTCCGGAGAGCTGTTAGCACCACAAAAGGATGAAAGGGAAATCTTGGCACGGGGAAAAATGCACTGACAACGTGTATTTTTGTGCCATCTTCTGGAAAAAAGGGAGAGGGCTACAAGAACAGCATTTATTAGAAACCTGTGTGCTTTACACCCATGGTACTGCTGCTTTTTCTCTGCACACTGCTGCTTCCAGCCTTGTTTAAAGACACCAAAATATTTGATTTTGGGAGAATAAGGACGCATCTCTCCGCTTCCGACATGAAATGCATCCCATGCTGCCAGGAGCTTTGTTCTCTCTTTGTTCATGCCAAAATCTTTTTATTTGCAGGGTGTTCTCTGCTTACATTAAGGAAGTGGATGAAAAGCCAGCCAGCACACCCTGGGGCTCCAAGATGCCTTTTGGGCAGCTGATGTCGGAATTTGGGGGCGCGGGCAGCGGAGGGTGGGTGCACAGCGTGAGCTTCTCTGCCAGTGGCAACCGCCTGGCCTGGGTCAGTCATGACAGCACCGTGTCAGTGGCTGATGCCTCCAAAAACATGATGTGAGTATCCCCTTGCTGGTATTATTAGCCTGGTGATCCTAAAGGTCTTTTCCAGCCTTAATGATTCCATGATTCTGTGTGGAATATTGTGCTCACAAGCTTGCGCCTCTGTTGCTGGTTGTACTGTAGATTCCAGGAGTCTCTTTGAGGCTTTTACAAATATTCTACGGATAAGGTTTGTTCTGAGAATTTTGGATTATAGAATTTCAATTCTTTGTAAGAATCATTCAGTGAGGGTGTAGCCAATTTGTTTTGGGGGGAAAAAAGAGGCATTTGGGAAAAAAAGGTGAATTCCACTGAGTAACTGGGTAAACAGTATTTCCTTTTCCAAAACAGTATTTGCAATACAAAATATTCCAAACAATATTCCCAATTCAAATGTCATAGATCTTCCAGCACACTTACATTAGGCTAAAACTTTCTATTACAAATCACAACCTTCTGGTGTCCCCACAGGACAGCCGAGCTACCCTGACTTTTCCAATAATCCTTGTGTGGGAACGGTGCCCATTTTTTTTTAGAGCTGAAAATGAGAGGTTTCAATGAATCCCTCTAACAAAAGTTCTTGTGCTCAGGGTTTCGCAGCTGAAAACAGAGTTCCTCCCACTCCTGAGCGTGTCCTTTGTCTCCGAGAACAGCGTGGTGGCAGCTGTAAGTGTCTGCTGTTTCCTCCTTGTAGAGGAGGTTTCCTCCTTTGTCGTGTTGTGGAGGGGGAGGAAACCCCATATTTTGCACAGTTAATAATAATAATAGTAATAAACAAGCTCCTCCCTGGTGTCGGTGTTTGCATTTTGGAAGCTGGGTGGGAATGCTGACTGAGCTGGGGTTTCCTCACGGGTGTTTGGTTGCAGGGCCACGACTGCTGCCCGATGCTCTTCAACTGTGATGACCGTGGCTTGCTGACCTTCGTTTCCAAACTAGACATTCCCAAACAGAGCATCCAGCGCAATATCTCCGCCATGGAACGCTTCCGGAACATGGATAAAAGAGCCACCACGGAAGACCGTAACACCACCCTGGAGACCCTGCACCAAAACAGTATAACGTGAGTGTCCTGCTGCCAGGACGAGGGCAGGGAATGTTCTCCATGTCCAGTGGGTTTCCCAGGATGTTCTGCAAACCCTCAGATTTGCTGTACCAGAAGGGTGCAGCTGGTATCCCTTTTTCCTTGCGGTCTTTCCCTAACAGCTCTGTTTCTGGGATTTACGTGGGTGCTGGTGAAGTTAATCATTGACATGGCTACAGCTGTTTGCTCATGGTTAATATGTTGTGTATCTTGGACACAGCTTATCTTATCAAATATGTGGGTAGTTCCCAAGAGGCTGCTGGCACTGTGCAAAATCCAGTCAGCAAAACCCACCTGAAACAGGAATTCGCATCCCAGCTTCCTCTTTCAGGTGTTACTGCCATGTGTATTTATTTATTGTGTATCACTGTTTTCAAACTGAAAGAGGGGAAATTTAGGTTAGATATACAGAAAAATCCTTCCCTCTGAGGGTGGGGAGGCCCTGGCACAGGCTGCCCAGAGAAGCTGTGGCTGGCCCATACCTGGAAATGTCCAAGGCTGGGTTGGACAGGGCTTGGAGCAACCTGGGATAGTGGGAGGTGTCCCTGCCCATGGCAGGGGGTGGGACTGGATGAGCTTTAAAGTCCCTTCCACCCCAAACCATTCCATGATTCTGTTAATAAAAAGGATTGATTCAGGTTAATTGGGTAAAATATCTTTGCATTTAAGAAATTATGTGATCCCAAAGGATGTTGAGCAATTTCTCTTTACTTAAGGAAAACGTTTAGTCTCATCAAGCCCTTAAAGAGCTTCCAGCATCCTTTTCTTTGCTTATTTTTCTGAGGCATTCTACCAAGAATCTAGTGTAGGCTCTGATATAGTCATGTCTCCATCTGAAAGAGTAGGAGTAGAATTCAACCCAAATTTCCCAGTTTTCTGGCTCTCTGGAATGGGTGTTGGAGCTCTCACTCTCTGTTTGCAGCCAAGTGTCTATTTATGAGATAGACAAACGGGATTGTCGGAAATTCTGCACCACCGGCATCGATGGAGCAATGACCATCTGGGATTTTAAGGTAAAAATGTGCTTTTACTACCATGTTTATGTGAACTAGCTGGGGTGGTGGGGTTCTTTTTTTGATCTCTAGTATCAACTCCTGGGGCTCAGCCTCAAGCCAGGTTTTATTAGCAGCAGGAAATCCAGCCTGGAATATTCAAAACCATTAGTGAAGTCCATAAGAAAAACAGATCCAAGAATCAGCATAAATGCAGATGCAGTTTGATTAGCAGATGGTGCTAATACAGACTTATTTTTTTAATGGAATTACTTAATGTCCCTGTAGGAATCCCCTTAATTCTTTCCTTCTCCAGCCTCAGCCACAGTTGGGCTGAAACAATTTGTACAACACAACCCCCTGCCTCTTCCTGCTCCCATCCCTTGGGACTCTGCTCATTGTCCTGCTGCAGAACATGGATCTGTCCTCTCAGAATTAACTTACCCAAGGAGTAAGAAGTTGCCTCTAACAGCTGGAAAATAACAATATTGAAAATCCTAAAAGGATGTAATAGTGTCTGTGCTTGCTTTGCTCAGGCCTGGCCAACAGAGGTCCCTGTTGGTCTTCTCAAAACTGGGATATGGGCTCTGATCTAGGGAAAGAATAGATTGTGTTCTGTGGTGCCAGAGTGCTCTGGTGGGGACAGGAGCCAAACATGAAGTTGAGGTGATCTCTAAGCTGCTTTAGTACAGTTTCAGGTCTGTGTCACTAGTCTGTACCGACTGAGTTTGAAAGGAATGACCACTGGGGTCTCTGGCTCTTGAATTAGGAAGAAATCCTTTACTTTAAGAAGAAATTCTTCCCTGTGAGGGTGGGGAGGCCCTGGCACAGGTTGCCCAGAGAAGCTGTGGATGCCCCATCCCTGGAAGTGTCCAAGGCCAGGTTGGACGGGGCTTGGAGCAACCAGGGATAGTGAAAAGTGTCCCTGCCCAGGGCAGGGGGTGGGACTGGATGATTTTCAAGGTCCCTTCCACCCCAAACCTTTCTAGGATTCTATGACTGAGTCTAATTTCAAGTATTTGTGGTTTTTACTTGGTTTTGTTAGCATTTACACTGAATTATTTAACCCAAGCTACTGCAGCAGATTGTGATTAAGATTTTTTTCTCTCCTTCAAGACTTTAGAGTCCTCCATCCAAGGGCTACGAATCATGTAAAGATGGATTTCCATGATCTAGCAGGTCAAACTGCTTGACAGAACGCAGCTCCCACATCTGCACAAACCTGAAAAGGGAGGAGGAGGAGGAAGGTGAAATATTTGGAAACACTGAGAAAATACAGCTTGGCAGATTTTCTTTTAAATCTAAATTTGGTGAATTGTGTTGGTTTCAAAATCAGCTGTGATTGTTCTTTTTTTTTTTTTTTTTGGTTGGTTGTTTCATTCCATTCTTTACCAAAGCTGCTCCTTAAGTAGTTTATTGCAGGAAGTTATGAATCACTAACTTAAAAGGGGAATTTTATGTAAATTGTCTGCTAGAAATAATAATAATAATAATAAAAAAGAGAAAAACTGATTCTTTGTTTTGATGCTTATTGGCGGTGATTAAAAAAAGGGATGTTGAGGATATTGGGAGAGAAACAGAATAGGGAAAACCCTGCACTGGTATTTTATGGCCTTAAAACAGGAGAAGTTTATCTTAACTGAAAGGTTCTCAAAGTTGAGAGATGAAGACCTGGAGCTCTGATGATCTGGGTGTGAAGATTCAGATGAGCTTCTTCCAGGGGAATTGTTCCCTTGAGGTGATGATTTTGGAGGATGAATGATTTTATCCTACCACTCTTCATTCTGTCTGCCTTGCATTTAACCCATAACAACAGCAAATTAATTTTTATTGTCTGCTCGGTGGGTCACAGTTTTCCAAAGGTGAATGACCAGAATTATTTGTAGTTGCCTTTGGGATTGGTCCCAAGCCTGCTCCCAGGGCAGTGCCTGGGGGACGGGATGGAAGGCTCTGTGTGGAAAGTGAGACAAAAATCTGCTGAGCCTCGTCTGGGGAAGACAAATTAAAAGCAAATCCCTTTGTAAGTCTGTGAAGCTGCAAGGCTTGGGAATCACCATCTCTGGAGGTGTTCAAGGAACAACTGGACGTGGCACTCAGTGCTCTGGTCTGCTTGACAAGGTGGGAATTGGTCACAGCTTGGACTTGGTGAACTTGGAGGTCTTTTCCACCCTCAGTGATTCTGGGATTCCCTGTCCTGTTGGAGCTGAGCACTCAGGCTGTAACATCCTGTATTTATAATGACTGGTAGGCAAATGAAGCTCCAACCAGAGGTGTCAGCGTGGTCTGGCTTCTGTGCTGATCCTTTGTCTCCAGGTACCCTTTGCAGTTCAGCTCTGAGCCTCAGGAGCTCACGGAGGCATTTGCACACAATTTACTTTATTCACAGGGTATAGTTCCTCCTCCCTGTGTTGCTGCCTTGCTGTGCTCTGAGGGGATTAGCTGGCTCATGGCATTGCTTTACAAGGCTTTAAATTGTCATTTCTGCAAAAAATGCAGAAGTGTCTTAAAAAAAACCCAGTGACAAAATTTACCACTTCCTCTGGAACCAGAGTTGCTTCACACCCTGCTCGTTTCTCAGCTTGGTGGGGCTGGAGGGGAGGGTGGAAGATCAGCTCTGGGTGGCCGACCTGTGGTCACCTCCTTTGTGTCCAGTTTGGGTGGGAATTCCTGAGCATGTTGAGGGAGTCACAGCACTGGGCTCTTGGCACGTGTTTGTGGGAGCTGGGATTAGTGTTCTCCCTTTGGAAGGGATGTTCTCAGCTATCGGGATAGCTGCTGGCTGTGTGTGCTGATGTTACACACCAGCTAGCAGGCTCTTGGGGCTTAGCAGTGGGGGTCTGCACGAGCAGGAATGCCAGGGAATACTCACTGGAGCCTGCCTGGAGCTCTCCCCACTCACAGAATTGCTGCTGCTCATCATCCCCACTGCCCCACCAACAGAGAAAACTCCACCAGAAGTGTCCCTGTGTCCCCAGTGTCTGTGCAGTGGGACAGTTCCTCTACAGCCTTTTTGAGGATGTGAAGTGCTGTGGGGGCAGGAGCATCTTCCCACTTCAGAAATGGAAACAGAAGCAGATAAAGGATTTGGGCAAATATGAACTGGGTCTGGCAGAAGCCCAGCAGGGCTGAGCCTCCATCCCTGACTTCCACAGAGCCAGATTCCACGCCCCCCCCGGCCTGTTGAGCCTTGGAGAGCCCCAAGCAGTGTTCAGAAGCACTGGAAGCAGCTCGTGGCACTCCTTGGCCCAGGCTCAGGCAAGAAAGGCCCGGAGATGGGAGCGATGAGGAAAGGGGATGGCAGGTGAGGAACAGGGGTCACACTGTCCTCTCCCTTCCCTTAGTAACATACCCCAAATCCTCCTGCAGAAGTTAAAACTGACCCATGGTTCATTCCCATCCCTGCCTGGGAGACATCTCAGGATCTCCCTGTGTCTGCAGGGATCAGGGCAACACACATGAAATGCAGCACAGCTATGGATGAGGAGCAGGAGCGAGGCACTGCCTGCTCTGTGCCCCCCCTTTACCTACAGCTGACCCCTGGAGTGGGGATCGATTCTGCAGCTCAGCCAATACCAGGTTATTGTACCCCAGAACACCAGGTTATTGTATCCAAATCCTGCAGCTGAGAAGAGATCCTGCCCTCCCTGCACGGGACCCCAGCGTGCTGCTGTGCCAGTGCTGCGACCCAGAGAGGGAAGGGGTGAGTGCATCCCTCTGCTCGGGGAGGGAAGGGGTGAGCGCATCCAGGCGGGAATGGGATCAAAATTAGTTACTGTGAAGCAGGAGGTGATGAAAGCAGAGCGGTGGATGTCTGGTGCGTGGGGACACAGGCAGGGTGACCGCAGCCAGCCTGGGACTGGGCTCTGTGGGATGCAGGAACCAGCAGCAGCTGCTGCCGAGGGCAGCCGGATCCAGGCTCCGCGGGGTCCCGCGGATCTCCGCGGCCGTGGGAGGCGATGCCGACGGGTGTCTCGCCCCGGGTGGGCTCCAGGCACGGCTGTTCCCTGGTGGGGGCCAGCACTGGCATCGGGGCAGTCCCCATCCCTCCGAAACGCATCGGGGGCCGGGGGTGAACAAGACTCCCGCTGCCTGAGGGAGACGACGGGGATCCTTCCCTTCTGTCCTCCTGGCTGTGTCCTTCCCTGGAGCACCCCGGGCGAGTTGCCCACGTCCCGCGGAGCGGCCGGGAGCATCCCGGGGCCGGGGCCCGTCCACGTGCGGCGGAGCCGGAGCGGCCTGGCCCGCAGGCACAGGGGCAGGGCGGCCGCAGAGCTGCTTTGCGCTCCCCCAACGCCCACGTAAGGAAGTGGTTGCATTTCTCGGAGAGGAAAAGGGAAGTCGGGCTGCCTCGGCGGGGCAGGCA